>BDCZ01001070.1:0-11097 GCA_001662365.1 Chlamydomonas applanata
ACCCCCCAATCCCACCACACGCCCTGTGTATTCACCTTGACACGGTGCTGCTTGCCATTGACCTCTATCTTCTTGTCCAGGATGCTCAGCCTGTGCTCCAGCGCACGCATGGCCTCATCCTTGTCTGCCACCTGCCGCTCCAGGCCTCGAAGGCATTCGAGCTCAAGGGGCGTGATGGACGCACACTCCTGCGGCGGGGTTCAGGTTTAGGGTTTAGGATTTAGGGTTTGGAAAGGGTTAGGGTTTAACGTTTGGTGGGTCGAGGTTTGGTGGGTCGAAGCGCCCGAGGGGTTGAAGCGGCCGAGAGTTTCAGGGTGTGACCACGACTGTAAACGCGGGGGTTGTGTTTCTTGGGCCCCACGCCCGCGCCCAGGTCCTTTTCTTTTTTTTTCCCCAGGTCCTTCAGCGCGTCCCATGTTGTCAAGAGAGCACCACATTCCACGTATCGGGACCACATGCCGTACTGCACAAATGCAATCGCCTCTCTACATGTTCTTCCTTTGAAGAAGCAACCAGAGCCGGGCCTCGCGCTACAGTATCGCGCCATGCGCCAACAGTGGCCGGTGTGCAACAGTGGGCGGTGCGCAACAACGGTGTGCAACAGTGGACTTGTGCGCAACAACGGGGTGCATGCAGCGGCCGCACACTAAAATATACCATATATATATATATATATATATATTATATATATATATATATATATACCTTGGACGCCTGCACCAGCGCTGCATGCTCCAGCTCCAGCCGGATGAGCGCGCCCTCAGCCGCCTGCAGCCCGCGCTCTGCCGTGGCCACGCGTGCCTTGTACGCGCGCAGCTTGGCCTTGGCGGCCTGCGGCTCCATGCGCAGTGTGCACGGGTGTGCATGCATGTGTAGGGTCCAGGGTTATCGGACTCATTGCGCACGTGCATGTGTCATGCGGCCATCGAGCCATGCGCATGGATGGCATGGTGTGTCACGGGCGCTGGCTGCAGTAGCACCACGCCCTGCGCCCCACTCCCACCGTACCGTCCCAACCAAACTCAAGGGCACATGCCGCAACCCACCAACCAACCGTACCGCACCGCAACAACCGACCATGCCGTCAGGCAATACGCACCGTGTGCTCCTCCAGCAGCTGCCGCAGGCGAGGGGGGCTCTGAGCCACGGAAGCTGCCCAGCGCCTGTGCCAAGGTCGCTTGCATACGTCGTGGTCAGGCATTCTTGCATGCTTCAACATCCGTGGCAGCTGGCAAGGCGCCTTTAGACGATACCGCGTTGTCTGGATGCCATTACGCGTCCAGTGACCCGTATCACATGAACCAAATGCGATACCTGGTCACCCCATCTAAGACTGTGATTGGGCCTCCTCACGTGGAAGAGGACCGCTCTGCGGCATCCATCTAAGACGCTGCTCATAGTGTAGAATGGCGTGGCACGCTCAGTCCCTTTTGCGGGCGCTTGTAGTGGCGTGCTTTCTTGTTTATACGCTGGCGGGAGATGCACGTTTCCACGTTGTGTCTCGTAAGATGCTAGCGAGAAGCGGCATGCTGAAATGCCTTGGGGATGCAGGGATGCAAGTCATCACGGGCGAGGACAAGCTATATAACGAGGCTCGCATGGTTTGTATTCGTGGTGGCGTCCACCATCAGTCAACACATGCGCAAAGGTCGCTTGCACAGTTAGCGAAATGTTTGTACTTCATGTCGGCTGTGCTCAGGTCTTCTCCGAGCTCATCGACATCTACCCCGCTGCATTGGCCTAGTGAGCAATGGCTGCAATTCTGTGCCTGATCGTGACTCCTGCATGATGTGTGCTTGCATGGCATCATGCAAGCATGCGCTAATCCCCCTCTGCACCTACCTACATGCGCCCAGCCCCAACACGACGGCGCACGTGGCAGCCGCCGTCAAATGCAGCTTAAAGTGGGGCGTGCGGGTCATCCCACGTTGCGGTGGCCATGGCAATGAGGGTGCGTGTGTCAGCTGGCAGCACTCGCGCTGTGTTTTAGTCATCACGTGAAACTACAAATAACACGGCGCGATAAAACTACAATCAGTCATAATCAGGAATATCCTGCGCAGGGTTGATTTCTTTCATGCAAGTGGTTGTTGCTGCGGCCTTGTTGCGGCCTGCCGTTGTGCTGTCATGCATTCCAAACAAGAGTTGTCCATGCTGCGTCTGCATGGCTGAGCTGCGTGCCCCATGTGCCCTTGTGTTCCGAGCAGGCGAGTCCATGGCAACTGAGGCAGTGGTGAGTGATGGACACTTTGCGTTCATGGTGTGCTGTGCTGCTGCAGCGCTCATTGCCCGCCCCACCTGCTACTTATGCACCACCCTGCAACCAGTCCAACATGGCAACACCCTTCATGACCACCTTGACTAACATGCACCCAAACGCACATGAGACACACTGGCCGCTATATCTGACACCGCCCTCCCACTCCCTAGCCCCAAAAAACCCCCACGCCCACACACCCACACGCCCACATCCTCCCTCTCCACACTCCGCCAGACTCTGGATCTGAACATGCACATGACCCGTGCGCGGCTGGGGTCCAAGAGTGAGGCCATCGTTGAGGCGGGAGCCACAGCAGGCCAGGCGGTGTACCACCTGCTGCGTGCATCCAACAACGCGCTGTCCTTCCCCATCGGCCAGCGCCCCGTCGTGGGGCTGTCGGGCTTCGTGCTGGGTGCGCTGCGCGTGCACCGCTTCGTACTGCCGCATACCGCTGTGTCCTGCAGTGTACCGCCGTGTACTGCCGTGTCCCGCCATTTGCTGCTGAATCATGGAGCCACACGCAAACGAATGCGAAGCCTTGGGGTGTAGAAGGATGCCTGTGTACCAGTAGGCTGCGGCGGCTTGCCTGTGCATGCTGGCCAGCCCGCTGAACCACCCCTCCGTCACGTGTGTGAGGCCCACATGCGTTCATTGTTGCGTAATGTGCAGTTGGTGGCTTTGGCTTGAGTACACGTGCTGCGGGGCTGGGCTGCGACAACGTGCTGGCTGTCAAAGGCGTGGACGCCAAGGGCAACATTGTGAGTGCCTGCAGCGGTCCCCATGCGCTGCCCTGTGCCAATCATCATGGTCCGCTGCCACAGGTGACCCCAGGAGCAGCACCATGATAGATCTGCAGAGAGGATGAGATTCAAAGAAACCAGGGAGCAGCAGAGGAGCAGCTTCTAGTTGATGGGCTCTGGCAAGCAGATGAATCTTTGAAACGCTGTGTGATTGTTATTATGGTAGCAGAGGAGCAGCAGAGGAGCCATGTTCAACCTGAACCAATCCTCCACCCCCCACTTCACCCCACTTTTCAATCCACGGCACACCCCACCACCGCTTGCAGCTCACCGCCAACGAGACGCACAACACGGACCTGCTGTGGGCGGCTAGCGGCGGCGGTGGCGGTGATTTCTTCATCGCCACCGAGTGGACGCTGCGCCCCATGAACGTTAGCCGTGGCGTTGTTGTGTTCCAGCAGGACGTGGTCAAGGTGCGTCCGCTGATGGTGCTCTGCTGCCACTGCCACTGTCTCTGTAGCTGCCCAGCTGCCCAGCTGCTGCTGCTGCTGCTGCTGCTAGCTTGGGTTCACGGGTGTAGATAACATGAAGGAGACGCGTGCTTAGGGAGCACGTGCGCTGTTTGTTATGTGCGCTGCGCACAACGTGTGTGCTGTGCGTGCTGTGTGCTGCCGCAGACGCGCGCCACGGTGCTGGCGTACCTGGGTTGGGCCACGCTGCTGCCCCACCGCAACACGGTCAAGCTCGAGGCACTGAACGCCACACACCTCTCCCTGTTTGGCTGGGTGCGTACACACACATATAAATATACATTATATATATATTGCGTGCTTGCCCCATTGACCTTCACGTCCGAGAGCAGTTGCCCTCATCAGGCCAGTGTACTCCCAAAGGGACACAAGGTGGTTAGGCTCCTGGGCTCCGGCATGCAGACAGCCTCTCACTCAATCACCCTGCACTCATCCACCCTGCACTCATTCACCCTGCACTCTTAATTTCATTCACTCATTCCATATTGTGCCGCTGTACCGCCTGCCCCTGGGCCCGCAGCACTACGGCACAGCCACCACGCTGCAGCAGGACCTGGCCAAGGTGGCCAAGGTGGCCAACACAGCCCCCTTCCCGAGCAGCAAGTGAGTGGCTGCCCCGCCCCCACACCACCAGCACCACCACCGGACACCCACACCCACACCACACCACACCACACCACACCACACCACACCACACACCAGTCAGTCCCCCATAGCAAGTCAGCGCAACGAGCCAAACTTTGCACCTGAGCCTATGGCATGGGGCAACTCACACAGCTATTCATCCGCTGATCCTTTTGCTATTCTCTGCTCTTAGACTACTTTTCTCTACCTGTTCCTAGGTGGGACATCGTACACATGGATTGGCTGACGGCCCTGGTGCAGCAGATAGGTGCGCTGCGCGTACAAGCCTGCCAACCCTGGCTGCCAAACCATTGCACGCACCAGCGGCAAATCACGCACCGTGCCCTGGCCAGCCGAGTGCACCCAGCCGCCTCCACCTTCTTAACATGCTGTCATCTACAGCTGCCAGCTACGATAGTGTGCACAACAACTAAGGGCATCCAGAGGCGGAACCAAGCCACTTGTAGTGGGGAACGCTGCAACAAGTCTGATCAAGCACTCCATGCACGTCAAGCACGTCAAGCACGTCAAGCACGTCAAGCACTCCATGCACTCCATGTATGTCTGGTCAAGCACTCCATCCCCTATGCCCTGCGTCCCATCCCCCAACCTCCCTACGACCTTTGCGCGTATGCCGTGTGTCCTGCGCCGCTCCTGATGTGTGCCGGCACATCTGACTGGTGCACCGATGTGTGCAGGCTGGCCTGCGCCCAACAACTACACCGCACTCCTGGAGAGCTATGACACACAGAAGACGTACTACAAGTGAGGACACACGCCTGGCACCCCTCAGGCATAACCCTGAGCACTAATCCTCGGAAACCTAGGCCTTGAACTGTGGCACGCAATCATGAATCCAGCACAAACACGGATGCGGCACAGTCATGCCAATAGATTCACTGCAATCATGGATCTTGCAGCCAGCATGCCGGATGGCTGGCGAGGGCCATGTGTGTGGGGTTGCCAGTTTCGAGCGCATGGCGTGTCACCCGTGTGCCGCCGCCTGCACCTCAACGCTGCTTGTACTGCCCACCGCACGCACCGCCTGTACATGTGTACTGCCGGCGTGCACCGCAGGTACAAGGCAATGGCGGTGTACGGTGGACACATGGCCAACGCATCCATTGACGCATTGCTGGCCTTCTCCAACCTGCCCGGGGCTGTGTTTGAGTTCAACACGTTCCTCGGGGTAGTGGCTGATGTGGCGTTCGATGCGACGGCCTTCCCGCCCCGCAACTCGACGCACATGCTGGTCATGCGCGCGACGTCCGCCAACCGCACGGTTGCACTCAATGCGCTGGAGCAGGTGTGGTGGGGGGACCTGTGCGGGGCGCAAGAGGTTAGGGCCGCCCCCCCTCTCCCCCCCAGCAATTGTCATGTATTCATGCTCTATACAGCTGTACAGTCAACGAGTCATTTGGTGTGTGAGCGAGCGCAGCATTGCGCATGCAGCTCCTGCCTTGAGGCGGCTGGGTGGCAGGCGGTGGCATGCACTCACCTCACTAACCCATGCGAGATGTGTGTGATGCCATGCCCTATGACGTATGAGAGTGGAAAGTCCACCACCAGCCGCATCCCTGTTTTCCCGCGTACGCCAACTGCCCCGTCCCGCCGCCCCCATCTGCCGCCCCCTCCCCCCCAGGCCAACATCCTGCTGGGCGAGCTGGTGCCAGCTGCCACGCCATCCTACACCGCATACACGGGCTTCCTGGACACGCATGTGGCCGCCATTGCAAGTGAGTTCAGTTGTCCGGGGCGCAGAAGTAGAAAACAAGAATGGCTGCCCCTAGCGCCGTGTGGGGGCGTGGGGCTGGCGGCTCGGCTGCTGCTGCGGGGCATGGCAAGGCTTGGCCAGGCTCAGCTGCTCGTTTGGGCACAGCGTGTGTGCGGTGTGGTGCTTGCACTGGTCCGTGCCCTCCTGTACTCCCCATGTGCATGGCTCACCTGTGCTGCTTCAGAATTATGTACTGCTGCTCCACATCAAGTGTACCGCCCCACTCACCATCGCTTCCTGTGCCGCTGCTGCCGCCGCACCCACGCACACGTGTGACAGACCCGCGCACCTCGTACTATGGGTCCAACCTGGAAGCGCTGCAGTGCATGAACCTCAAGTATGACCCAACCGATGCGTTCAACACCCCCCTGGACCTGGGTATGCCCTCTACCACCAAGGCCAAGGCGTGCTCAGCTCTGCTGGCCAGAAAGGCCAAGGCCACTGCAGCGCGTGTCAAGGCACTCAAGGCGCGCAAGCCGCTGATCGCTGACCCGTACGCGGCCTAATTGATGGCAGCGGAACGGAGGCGAGGCATGTTACGATCAATCAAGGAAGGGTACAGGGGTGAACGCAGCTTGTATCTGTTGTTAGGAAGTGTGATACGGGTTTGTTACATGTTAGAGATGTAAGTGGCCGCATGGTACGGGCAGCAGCCCGTGCTTGGAGACGACACGTGTTGTGCCAAGTTGGGGGTGGGCAATGGACAAGCACACGCCGTGTTATTATTAATGGACAAGCACCCACTGCATGCCTCGACAGTTGAAAGCTGGGGTGTGCGCTGTAGGGGTCTGAGTGTAAAGCCACGTCCACCAGCAGTGCACATAGCAGCTGGTGCGCAGGGGCATTCATGAGCAGGCGTGTGCCTGGCACATATGCAGGTCGGAACAGACGGGGCAGGGCAGGCGGCGTCTGCTTCACCAGGCCCTGGAGTCAACACACTGCACATGCACACAAGCCATGAACCAACCACACACACAGGGCACAGTCATCCCAGGCTGAGTGTGGTAGGTGACGGCACGGCCGCAAGGTGAGTGTCTTCCCGTGCCACACGTCACGCCTTGGACCTTTCAGCTCCAACCTACGTCTCACATGCTTGACGAATGTTACGGGTACTGTGCAGTGTTGACCTCCTCGCACGCACATTCGCGTTCGTACCCCAGCTGTGGCACTGTTCGTAACCGGTGGTTCAGACCAACCCATCACTTCCAGTTCGCAGACCCTGCTGGTTACATTAATTTAGTCTGCTCAATGAACTTGCCGTAGCTTCTGACCACCCGCTATCTTGGCTTCTGGGTAGATCTAACCCAGGTAAAGAATGCAGCCCTCAGCGCCTCCTGCAGGACCTGGGATGACTCCTGCTGCAGGAATGAATCAACGCTTCGCTGTAGCCAGACGGGCTCGGCCAGAAGGGGAGGGCGAGGGCATGGCAGTGGACGGTAGCACGGCACAGATGTCTGAAGAGACTAAGCGAAAGGTGGATGCGGCAAAGAGCTACATTGAGAACATGTACAAAGTCCAGTACCAGAACATCCAGGAGCGCTATGCCAGGTGCGTGTCTATCGCAGACGCGTTCTGGGCGGGCCCGAGGGAACACATCGCGGTTGCATGTGCATGCCAAGGCATGATGGACATGTGAGAGCTGTCATGGCAGAATCCTGTCTCACAGGGAGCCGATGTGCATGCCATTGCTTGGGTTGGTGGGCTAGCCTGGCCTGCTCAACCAACGATGCTGGGTGCCCTGGTCTGCGCTACTTGCGCTATTGGGCACATATGGCATGCTGAGCTGGGTGGGCTGGTCGCACCTTGGGCGGCGATGTGCGCACGCATGGCATGCTATGGACATGGGTCACCATGGCGTTCAACACGCCCCTGCATGCTGCACGCTGCAAGACGCGCGCGCTGCTGCGTCGCGCTGCACGCTGCAAGGTGCGCACGCGCGCCGCGGCACACATGTACAGCTCACCACAGACTGCGCGGCACTGCCGAGCTGTCATCCCATCCACCCATCCATTCATCCACCAATGCAGGCGGCAGGCTCTGGAGGCTGCACTGTCTCACGAGGGCGTCCCTGAGGCTGAGGCAGCAGCAGTGCTGGCTGAGCTGGAGAAGCGTGAGAGCGACTACACGCGGCTACAGCGCCAGCGCATGAGCAGCGACGACTTTGAGCCGCTCACGATCATCGGGCGCGGCGCGTTTGGCGAGGTGGGCACAGCCCTCCCTTCCCTAGCCATGGGGCCATGCATGCTTGGGGCCTTGTGTGCTTGGGGCCTTGTGTGCATGGGGCCGAGTGTGGTTGGGGCCCCGTGTGCGGATGTGCATGATGTGCCTGACATGCACCTGTCCATGCATGCTGTATATGTGTGCATCTGTGAGAAAGAACACTGAGCCTGTGGCTCATCGGCAAGTGCAGCAGCGGCAGATGGGGTGCAGCTGCTGGGCAGGCTCTCCCCGACAGCTGATGGCGTGAGCAGCTCTCCATGCAGTCATGTGAGAGGGGCATGGTGTGATTGGCGTGACCAGCATCTGCGTTGAAGAGGCCTCTGAAGGGGGATGGGGGCAGGTGTGGAGGTGGGGGTGCATGCAAACAGGCGGCCTCAGGTGTTGAACACAGGCATGCATGCATGCACCCATGCCATGCACCCATATGCCCATGCGCCCATGCAACGGGGCGTACCCATGCGTGGCCATGCGCCGCGCGCAGGTGCGCATCGTGCGAGAGCGCACGACCGGCAAGATCATGGCGATGAAGAAGCTGCGCAAGGCGGAGATGCTGCGGCGGGGGCAGGTTGAGCACGTGCGGGCGGAGCGCAACGTGCTGGCCGAGGTGCACTCGCCGTACGTCGTCAAGCTGTACTACAGCTTCCAGGTGCGGTACAGCAGTACAGCGGTCCAGGGTACACGGTACAGCGGGATGTGGTACTGCGGCAGGAGGCACAGCAACTTGGCGAGCCTTCAATCTGGTTACCCAGTCAGCCACTGGGCTAGCAGGGCCAGCCAAGGGCACCGTGACCCCCACCCATCACACAGTGGTGCCATGTGATGCGAGTGAGGCCAGGCGGCAAGCGTGCGACCCCCTTTCTCACACACAGGATGAGGAGCACTTGTACCTGGTCATGGAGTACCTGCCTGGCGGGGACATGATGGTGGGTTTCATGAACACTGTACATGTGCTGTTGATGATAGATCAAGCGCGGCACATGATGGCGGGTTCTGGAGGGTCTGGAACAGTTCTGGTGAAAGCGGTGGGGTGTGGGGCAGCGGCATAGCTGGGGCCCGGGAGGACCGGACAGGTGCGCCCATCTGGAGTGTTGATAAGCAGTAAACGTATGGGTGACCGCAGCTGTTGCCGCCTTGTGTGCCCGTACGCGCATGGCCCGGCCGTATGTGAGGCGTATGCGTGTTAATCCCCCCCCCCACACACCCCTCCCCCACCCACCCCCAACCTCATCCCCCCACACCCCCACCCCCCGCAGACGCTGCTGATGCGCAAGGACATCTTGTCGGAGCGCGAGACACAGTTCTACATCGCAGAGACGGTGCTGGCGATCGCCGACATCCATGCGCACTCCTACATCCACCGGTGCGCGCGCGCATGTGTGCCTGCGTGGCTCAGGACTGGGGCGTGCGTGCACACGTGGGGTGGCCGGGCCATAGGGGCTGTAGGGGCCATAGGCTGTAGATTTCGCTTCGTGCAGCACAGGCAGGAGATGAGGGCACAGGCAGGAGGTGAGGGGCTGGGTGCGGTGCGCAGTAGAGTGTGCATGGGGTTGTGGTCTGGGCTGTGCCGCGTGGAAGGTGGGATTGCTGCCACCTTGTTTTGTTCACCTTCACACACACACACACACATATATATGTGTGTATGCCGCCGCAGCGACATCAAGCCTGACAACCTGCTGCTGACTGCGGACGGGCACGTCAAGCTGTCCGACTTTGGGCTGTGCAAGCCCGTGGACGTGAGCGCGCTGCCCACGCTGGCAGAGGTGCGGGCGGCCAGGCATGAGAGATGAGCTTGGGCGGGTCCGGGGCCGGGTTCGGGGGCGGGGGCGGGCTCAGGTTCGGGGGCGGGGGGCGGGGGCACGGGACGGCTGTACAAAAGGACAGGGCTGTGGGCTGTGGGGGCACACATGCAAGGCATGAGCTTGAAGAGCTTGAGGGCTCCAGCAGGCTGTGTTGGGCAACCTGGCATGGGGCCTTACATGGGCACATGGCTGCTTGTTTCAGGGCCCAGCGCAAGGTGCTGGCAGCCACTAAGGGTGTGGGGTGGGCTGAGTGCTGCGGGCCATGTAAAGTGCAAGGTGCTCACGGCGCATCTGTGCCCTTCTGCTCTGTCAGCAGTGCCCTGCTGCCGTCCTCACGGTGCCCCGTCCCCGCGCCACCCCTCCGCCTTTACACACCCGCCTTCACCCGCCAGCTTTACTCACCAACACACCCTATCACCCACCACCACCACCACCACCACCACCACCACCACTACTCATCTGATCCAGGGTGAGGAGTACGCGGATGCGGGGCCGCTGCCCGCACCGTCCGCGCGCAGCCAGCAGGAGCAGCTGGCGCACTGGCACAAGAACAGGCGGCAGCTGGTGCGGCACGGGGATGGGGATCGGGGATGGGGACCAGGGGCGGCAGGGGGCGGAGGGGGGGCGCCTTGGGGCATGGAGGGGTCAGTACCTCGGGAAGAAGGCTTGCTGTGTGCTGGGAAGAGGGAGGGGCCCATGGGCATGCACTGGTCATGGCCTTCAACAGGAAGGCTGCCCTGCCCTGTGCTGCAATCCCCCACCCACCCACCCCCATTGCTGTGCTGCAGCACGCCGTACTGCACTGGTGTACTGCACTGCTGTCTGCAAATGTCCTGTGGCACGAGGCGGTGGTGGCTGCCAGCCCAAGCAGCCTGTGCCTCTCCACCTCCCCACTGCACTCCTGCCTGTCGGCAGCAGCCGCCACCCCAAACCGCAACCCCACCCCAATGGCAACTCGCAACTCGCATGCATTCCAGGCGTTTTCCACGGTGGGCACGCCCGACTACATCGCCCCCGAGGTGCTGCTGAAGAAGGGCTATGGCATGGAGTGCGACTGGTGGTACGTTTTGGGGGAGATGGGCATGCACAAGCGCACATGGCAGGGGGCCAGGGGGGGGGGGGCGGGGGCGTTGCGTGTTTGGGGTGGGTG
>BDCZ01001073.1:0-11066 GCA_001662365.1 Chlamydomonas applanata
GGTAGAGAGAGGGAGGGGGAGAGAGAGAGTTACAAGGACTGTCACCCACAAGGGCTGACTGAGCAGGGTCTAGTAATGAGAATTGGGGCATTGTGCGCCTTGAGTGAGCCCGCTGGCATGGCAGGCATGACAGGCCTTCATTCAGAACTTTGCTGGATTTTATAACTGGGAACACAAGTTAAAAACAAATAAAAATCCAATTTACAGTGAATAAAGATAACATGTGCCACTTGCCGCTGCTGCTGCTGCTTGCTGCGTGCTGGGCGTTGGGGAGGCCCAGACGGGATATGTTAGCTGTGTATGAAGTGGTGCGGTGCACTATGGACTATCTGAGCTTAGAGAGAGCTTACACGCGACGGTGCTACCATGAGTACCATCGGCATGCCTAAAGCAAGTGCAGATCAAGGACAGGGGCCCACCTGCATGACAGCCGACCAGCTGCCCTCCTCAGCGTTAAACGTTTTCCCAGTGTTGGAGTTGAACTTTTCAAAGTTGTGGATGTACGGTTCAGTCAGGACCTTTTGGCCAGCCCACGAGGAATCCGGCACAAAGGTCCACACTTCGGGGTGGTTCAGGTAAATGGTCTCCCCAATGAATGCTGTTGAATGCATCAATGATTTCCTGCAACCATATAATAGGATAGATGTGTTGTTGTTTGAGGTTGTCATGTATTATCTACGGTACATAGTAGGACACGGCGAGACGCAGTGGTACTCGTGCCTTTGCGGCTTGAATGGCTGGGCGGCTAAGAAAGAAGGCTTACATGCAGGGCAATGCTGAGCAAGGCAGCAACAACCCATTGCGCATTGGTGTGGAATGATGAAGGCAAAGGCTGACGCTGCTTATGTGCCCACACATCCGGCACCCACCTGTGCCTTGTTGACAGCCTTGATGTCCATCTCAAAAAACACCTTGTCATACACTGGGCCGTCCTTGAACCACTTCATCACACACGGCTGTCCATTGCGCGGCCCATTGCCATCAGTGTAGTGACCTGGCCGCGGTGCGAAGGGGCATGCATATGGCCGTGACTGCTGGCTAGCTGCATGGGGTGTCGCATCGTAAGCATGCCTCGGCCGCTGCTGTGCATGCTGTGTTCAGGGCCAGCGCACACGCTCAAGCAGAGCGGTCCTCCATGTTGAAAACTGGTGCGTTCACCGGCCCTGGGTGCTGCACACCTTTGCCTACTTGGCGGAAGGTGCCTTGGGCCCAATTTTCCTCCGTCATGGTCGACCCAGTGGATCCGTTGCGCACAGCGGATCCCATGCTGCAGATCTATGTATTCCCTACGGTAGCAGACCTGACTGCCTTAAGTGGGCGCACACGCCTAACTGCCTGCACGCCTGGTAAGTACAGCCAATGAAATAACTTCAACCAATTGTGCTTAAGCAGGGATCCGATGCACACTCATCACGCTTGACGAGTTCGGAGTGGTTGAGTAATGCAGCAGATCATGAGCCGTATCTCTGACATCCACTTTACTGCTCGCCGTGGTTACATACGCTTCTTCATTCAGCTAGCAGTTGGGTGATCGGCCGACTGCTGGCATCAAATGAAGCACATGGTTTTTCAAATATTCCATACCTTGATTTGGTGGCATGCTGCGTGGTACTATGTGATTGTACTGCGCTGTGTACTGCTGACGCACACACACTACAGCTGCACGGAGGGGCAATGCTGATGTGCTTTACCGGCAATTGTCAATGGAAACTTGATGCGCTGGATCTCAGCGCTGCTACTTGGCTGAGCACTCAGCAGTGCACTGGTATAAAATGCTTTCTAGATGGGTTGATCTAGATGGGTTGTTGTACAATTTCGGCAGTCAGAAAGGAGGGTGAAGATGATGTGATGCAAAGGTAGGGATGGGTAGTTTGGCTGCAGATCTGTGCACGTCAGCCCCGACACAACCTTTGGAAGCTCTGAGCTGTCCCCGGTTTTTGAAATGGACAGGTCCCTGTTCCAAGTAAGTCATGCATCATGCCGATGGTACACATCTGCAGCTGGTCAGCGTGTGCAAAACACACACAGCAACAGCAGCGAAGTGACCAACACTGAGTGTGCTGTAAGCCACCATCACCTGCAGCAGAGCCCAAATCTTGAAAATGGTTGTGAAAGCTGCCAACAGTGTTCAGTGGTGTTCAGGGACCTAACAGTGGTGTTCAGGGACAAAGTGCTTGTGGGTTGCTTGGTGGTTGCTCAGACAGACTGTCCGCAGGACTGCTGCTGTGAACGTCCACCCAGTTCACCTCATGCGCACCTCTGGCCCCCAGCTGCCCTCACTCTCTCATGTCCACTTTACACTGGGGATTCATTTGTCAGGGTCACAACGTGAGCCATGGCCACCATGCCACGGCTGCCGAAGCAATCATGCTCCAAGTCAAGGACAATGTCCCATGCACCTGCGCGCGCTGCACCATGCAGGCCACCAGCCATTGCATAGCACCAACATGCACCATCCCCGTGACCTGCACCACAGGGAAGCCTCAGCCCACCACCATCTGCACGAGCGACAGAGCCCTAGTCCTCAATTGCAATGAATGTGACAATTGTTGACAGATAAGTTTGACGGATACATTGGCACATGTATCCTAAGATCAATGGAATGATTCTGAGCCAGTACGCGCAGGCCTGCCGCAGCGAATATCATAACTTATTCTCCAAAGGATCAAGATAACAAAAGGCTTCCTCTGTCAACCACCAGCAGTGGGTTGCATCAGATGCCTCCGAGCCCCATGTGCAAGTGCGAGCACACGGACTGGCTGGATCATACCATTATGCAGCTTGCCAGGTGCATGCTCTCTTTGGCTTGTGCCTGACGTGGTGCATGACCAGTATTCTAGACCCGGCACCCCTTGGGCTTGTCATGCTAGGGCAGCACCGCTTTTCAGCAGCCCAGACCCATGCACCCCCACCCACCCCTTCCCAGTGGCCCCCCTCCCCCTCAGTGATGCACATTTGCACGGCGCGCGCACGGTGGAAAGCACAAATGACAGCGGCTGCTACTGATGCATTCCTGCTGTAAAGAACACACCGACACACCTAATCACATTTTCAATTGATCACAGCACACGCCCTCAGCTCACGTCCGGCTCATGCACGGGCCATGCAGCCATGCAGATTCCCTTTATTGGTCCGCCAGGAGTGCAGGGATGTCATGTGTCATGCAGCCAATTCACCAATCGTCTGCCAGCCATCGTTGGGCCGTGTGGAACGTGGCTGTGCCACCACAGCATATGCCACTGATCCTGCCAGATTCGCATCAATGTTCACCACAAACCATGCAGGCTGGCTGCTGGAAGGACCCAAATGCCCAACCACCTTCGTTGGTCAGATGCAGCAGCAGTCCTCCACCATACCAACTGTGTATCCAAATCCCCACCCTCCCACAAGAGGTGGGGGCCCTGCTGGCTTTTCTTGTACCGCTGGCTTTTCTTGTACCGCCTCACTGCAGTACAGCGCAAGTGAGCCAAACAACCCGGGTGACGTGTGTGGGCTTCAGCTGGCCAGCAGGCACACATGTCCCTGCCTCTAGCCCCTTGCATTGCCACCACCACATCCTCCTCCAGCCTGCAACTGAACCCTGTGTGAATCATGCTAACCGGTGGCTGAACACAGCAAGACACGTTCCTGTGCGGACAGCATGCCAGCCCCTCGCCCCATGAGCCTGTACCCATTGCTGCCCCCGTACACAATATGAACGCTACCATAGCTCTGACCATAGCTCATTTCTATCCTTAGAGAGGGTGTCCATGTCTATTGGGCCGGTCCGTGACTCACCCCACGTGTCGCCTTGAAGCGTAGCTGGTCATACTCCGACAGGGCATGTACTGCCACTGAGCCCCCGACCTCACGTGTGACGTTTTTATGGCGGTACGTCGTCTGGCCGTTGGTCCATTTGGGTGTGGGGACCTTGGATTCCTCCCTCCGCTGCCGCTCCTGCTCCGCAGCGATGCGCGCGACCTCTGCCAAGCCAGGGGGCACCACCAAAGCAGTGGTGCACACTATTTAATGTACGGCAATATAATAGATGACTTAGATGCATGTACATTAGGTTGAGATGCGGTGACATGCGGTGGGAAAGTGTACAGCGAATCATGTGTGCATGCATATGTACATTGCGGTCCATTGCACACATCCAGGTGTGTGTGCTGCTGGTTACCCCAGTGTTGCCGTGCTGGCTGTGCAGCCATCCATGCCCCCATGCTCTCCCTCTTAGAAACAACAGCCTCCTTCCAGCAGCCCGCCAACGCAGCAGCCGTTCTTGCGGCGCGCTCCCCTTCCGTGCACCAGTGCCCTCTTGGCAGCAATTGCCCTAATGATAATAATAACACGGCGTTCCACGGACTCAGCTGCTTGCCGGAGCCCATCAACTAGCAGCAGCAATCGCCATGCCCATGCAAATGATGGGAGATGCCGTTGTGTCACAGCAGCCACGCCTGCCGAAGCCTCCCGCTTCCCCCCACCCCCACCCCCCCATCCCGGTGGACTGCACATAAGGGTGCATGCTGTTTCCACAATGTACACCCGCACCCCCAGCCCCCGCCACCCATCCACTCGCCCACCTGTTGCCGTCTTGTCCTGTACAGCCCACAGCTTCTTGATCCGTTCATCTACCCTGCTGGGACCCCCAGCGTCTGCGTCACTCCACTCCAGCTCAGCGGGGTTGCCAGCCAGCAGGTCAGGCGGCACACGCAGCACACCACTGCCTGGGTTGCTGGGGCCCCCCACGAGCGGCGACACGAGGGCATTTGCATCAATACCCACCCCAGTAGGACCGGCCCTACTCAAGTCATGGACGCTCTGGCTGAGGGGCGGCAGGTTGTAGGACGCCGTGCTCTCAGGGGTGAGGAGCACCCTACCACCATCCAGGGCACCAGTGGTGGCAGTGGATGCCTGGGCGAGCAGCATGAGCTGGGGTGCTGTCACCTGGCGGCCCACCGGACGTCGCCGGCCAGCCGCCGCCGGCTTCGTGGGTGGGGCGGGGATCAGTGCTGTGTCAGCGCTGGCCGGTTCGGAGGCAGCTTCAGATGGAAAGCCGACGGAGCGATGACGGGCTGTCACGGGGGCGGAGGGCGCAAGGGCAGCAACGATCGGGTTGCGTGGCCGCGCAGGCGCCCGGGGGCGGCCAGAGAAGCCAACTGAGACGGAATCCATGGACTGGCTGTTGTCGTCCAGTTCCTGCGGCCATAGCAATGGCAAAGTAGTCATCAATAGTCTGATCAGAAGTCAAACCATAACGGCGGAGGCCATGCAAACAAGTGCCAGTCACTGATTGATGCGCTCTGGGGCCATAGCCAGCACAGCATACTCTGAGCGCTTCAAGGCGGAGCAACCAATCATGTGCAGCAGGCACACACATGGCGGCAAAGTACACACACAGCGTCAAGGTACACACATGGCACGAAACACACACAGCGGCAAGACATATGCAAGACATACCAGCTCCGTTTGTGCCCCGCTCAGGGTGCGCGCGGGCAGGGGCTCAAGCCGCGCAGCGCTAAGGCGCTGCGAAGTGGACCCCCTCATGAAGGGCCCTCCGCTGCCGCTGCCGTGCAAGCTACCCATGCCCTGGGTGCCCAGTGCATGGCTTGAGTTCAAGGGGCTTGATATGTAGCTCCCATTGGCTGGTGGATGGGCACTGCTAAACATGGGCGCAGCCAATAGGAACGTGCCATGACCGAGCTGATCCACACAGGCAGGGGAGAACAGGCCATCGTTAGTGGAATGCCGGTACAAGGCAGATGGGCCAGACTCTGTGTTGGGGCCGTCTGACACTAAGGGAGGCAGCATGATGTTGGGGGGGAGGGGGTCGGGCCGGGGGCGGGGCGCAGAGCTGCCAGCACCACCTGCCAGTGCACTCGAGTTCTGGCGGGAAGTCAGCGGGCACATGGTACTTGCCCCATAGTTACCGGACCCTACACCATGGCTTAGTGGAGAGCTGGGCATCTCTGTGGAAGTCCGTAGCCGGGTGATCCGCTGCGTCGGTGAGGCGGTGCTGGACGCAGCAGCAGAGAAGGAGGCTGGCCCTATACGAGGGAGCGAGAGGTCGCTGTTGGCTGGGGTCTGTGCGCTGGGCCGGGACTCCAGTCTTGCTGTGGGTGCGGATGTGCAGTACAGGCTGTCCTGAGAGCTGCTCAGGGCGGTCCCCATGCTGGGCCGCCTGAGCCTAGGGTCAGGGGTACCAGAGCCTGCAGCTGTACCTGTGTCCCGCTGCATGGCAGCAGCCAGGAAGGACTTTCTGCGCAAGCTTTTGCTGGGTATCCCAGATGTATCCAGGCAGGTACCAGACGTCACATCCTCGTCCCCATCATCCGAGACCTTTTTCTTGAAGAACGCCGAAAAGAAACCTGCATGGAACCGTATGGTGGGGTTGTTCAGCACTGACTGCGTGCACATGGCGTAGAGCTGGCCAGTGTGTGCACGTGCTTGTGGTAACGAAGGCACTGCAGCACATAAGATGAACGGACTGATAAGCGAGGAGCAGCCGCCAGACTTGCCTTCCTTCTTTGCCTTGGATTTGGCCTTCGCCTCTTCAGGCCCTTCTTCTGCGGCAGCAGCGGTAGCAGCACCTGGCACTTGGCTTGCATGCACCCATGCACTTGGCTTGCATGCGTGCATTGAGAGCATGACATGGCATGGCATGGCATGTATGCATACATTGTGCATGACATGCACGACGAGCCACTGCCTGCGACCTCACCACCGGAGCTTGAGGTTTCATCTTCGAACCCTGGCGTCAGTCGCCCAGCAATAATTTCCTTGCGAGTGTTGTGCAGCACCTTGGTGGCATCAGCCTTGGGTTGTCCGCCATCAGGTGGAGGACCCTGAAGCAGCGCAGCCACGCCACATCCACGGCACATACATGTCAGGATGTACAGGGGCCGGGGTTTCCGTAAGTTGGGTCCACGGGAGCGTTGTTTTTTGCCCATTCTGCATATCGTGCTGTGCGCAGTACCATGCCCGTGGCTCAAGGCCAACTATGTCCTTCATACTGAACACGCACCTTGCCCTTCCACCAGTTCGAGCGTAGAACTCGGTCTATAACTGGAGCGTTTTTCCCCATCAGCTACTTTGGAGGAAGAGGCATGGCGGGAGAATGGACAGAAAATCAAAGTTGCACGATAATGTGATCAGCCGCTGCAGAGTGCCGCGCAAATACCAGGCCACGCACGCGGCGCAACCTCCCGCGACTGGCCTCTCATGAGCTCTCGAACCACCCTCATCTATTCACTCGTTGCCAACTGAGCTTAGGAGCCGCGTCTGCACCCCCCTGTCCCTGCACCTGGCACCTGTGCTGCAGCAGTAACAAAAGCTGGATGGCGCACCATCTCTACCACGCGCTTCTGCTTGCGTGCGCACCACCAGCCTCATCTGCGTCTCAGGCGCCTGCACTGTACGAACGCTCGCGCCGCCCCGCCCGCCCTCTGAAGTATGCACTCATTTCCTGCAGCATTCCCCCAGGCAGCCGCAGCCGCAGCGCATACCGCCCCTGCCCCCGCACGCCCTGTGCCCCTGCCCCCCATGCCTCCGCAAGCGCTAACGCCCCTGACACTGCTGCCACATGCCGGCTGGTGCCTGGCCCCTGCACTGCCTGTGCTGCACCCGGCCTTGCGCCCTCCCCGCCCTCAATTAACCTGCTGCCTACCATCTCAGCTGCTGCGGCCTCAAGCACCTGTGATACAGGGTCCAGGGACAACTGCGCCTCCACCAGCTGACACAACCTGCTCTCCCGGAAGCATGCAGCTGCCAGAGTGGGCAGTAGCACCTGGGACAGCTCAGGCAGTACAAGGTACGCCATGGGTGTGGACACAAGCCTTTGGATGATCGTGTGGCCTGGCTTGCCTGCAGAGAGAATAGACATCAAGACATAGCATGCCAGATGCCAGCCACAAGTCAGCACACAACACATCGCCTCATAGGGCTTGAATGGGTTCGTGGATCGGGAGCAACATAACAATATTAATAACATGGCGTGTCACAGATGTGTCTGCATGCCGGAGCCTGACAGTCGTTATCTAAACACCATCACTAGAGGACCAAGCCAGCCTTAAATCCGGGAGCAACAGCACCCATTCAATTCCACGACCAAGCCAGCAGCAGCAGCTGCAGCAGCAGCACAGAACCCATTATATGGCAAGTGGACAACATGCAGCTCTGGTCTGTCTTCCTCATGCGAGCCTGAGCACTGTTGCACTCACCCCATGCGAGCATCTCCTGGTTGCCAGGCTGCAGTACAACAAAGTACCCAGTACAAAGGATGACCTCATTCAGCAACGCAATGATGCCGGCTGAAGACGCCAACACAGGATCAGCAACCGCCGCTGCAGCTGCGCCGCCTTTCAACTTGTCACGCGCAGCCCGGCCGCCCTTGGCCGCTGCACCTCCAGGCCCTGAATCGCCCCTGCTGCTGGACATGGCTGCACCGGCCATGACGACAGCTGTGACACCTCCAGCAGTGCCAGCCACCACTGCGCTGCGTGATGAGGCGGATGCCGCGCCAGTGTGGGGTGGCAGTGCTAGAGCAGGCCTGGGCGGTGATGCTGCTGGCGCGTGCGGTGAAGGGTGCAGCAGCGCAGCACACAGCAGCGCACGCGACATGCGGGCTGGCCATGCATTCGTGGCGTATGAAATGAGGAAGGCTGTGAGGTGACAGAAGGACAACGCCCTGGCTGCCAGCCCCGCCTGTAGGGCAGGTAGGTCCAGCCGAGCCATGTTGTTCAGCACGCGCAGCACACACGTTGCGGCCTCCACAAAGTTTGGTGGCAGTGCCTCCGCCCGCGCTTCGGCTGGCGTGCAGCTGGGCGCGGCGTGCAGGAGCACCGCGGTCAACAGCATGGGCAGCCCAGCCATGGAAGTCTCTTGAAAGACCAACGATAGGCTGGCTGCGTTGGCTGCGGGGGGCTTGAAGTATTTGCTCGGCAGCAGCTGTGCTGTACTGCTGTATGTACTGCTCGCTGTACTGCCCCCAGACAGCTTTTGGCCGGCTGCTGCGTCCATATCAGGCACTGGCGTGGTCATTGCCTCCAGAAGGTGTAGTGCATGGATCACATGCGCAGGGATAGGCTGTACAGCCTCCCAGCTACTGCTGCTACTGCCACTACCTGCCATGATTGTTGGTGCACTAGCTGGGGCCACAGCGCCACTGGTGCCACTGCCTGTCGCGCCAGCTGTTGCAGTTGGTGCAGTGCTGGGTGCAGCAGGGCGCGTGACGGGCTGATCGCACAGCGAAAACAGCTGGCTAGCACGGTGCACCAGCCCGCATGCGACCATGTATCCCACGAGCAGCTGGCGCATCATCATCAGCTGCTGCTGCTGCTGCTGAGCTTGCTGCACCTGTGTGACAGATGCTCCTGTGGGGATCTGCTGCACGGCTGGGGCGACTGGCTGACTGCTCGAATTGACTGCCTGTGGGGTCATGCCCACGGCAGTGCTTGCTGTGGGACCCCCCCCGGATGACTGCGTGACAGCCTGCAATGCTGCTGCCTGTTGCTGAGTGGCCACACCAGCAGGTGTGCCAGCTTTGGCTGTGGCTGCTCCCTGGGCTGCTCCCATGCACTCCTCTGGACCCAGCTGTACTAGGGTGCGCAGTACATGCAGCAGGAGCGTGAGGTACTCAGACTCAACTTCCTCAGACTCAGAGCCGCCTGCCTCAGCCCCATTGGCCCGGTCCATCGAGGCCATGGTGCATCTCACCAGCCCAGGGGTGAGGTTAGCCCCCAGGAGTGCAGCCACGTTCTCCTGCGCCTGCAGCAGCCCCAGCAGCAGCCGCAGGGCAGGCAGCACAGGGTCGCTGGGGGTGGGCCGGGCCACCGCGCTGCCTGCCACCTCAGCACACAAAAGTGTGATCAACCCCGTGGGAGCTGCGGCCGCAAAAGCCGCCTGCCGTGCAGAGGGCCGCGCCAGGTCAGCTTCAGCCACTGCCATGAGCTCCCTCAATGCTGTCTGGCGTTGGGACTTGGGCAGGCCCTGTGCCCCTGCTGCCCCTTTTTGGCTGCTGGCCGGCCGGATGGGTGCACCGCGTGCGGCCTCAGCATCTGGATGAGGTCCACATGCCGCAACCAGCGCACGCCAGCGTGCCACAAGCGACGGCCCCGGGCCATCGTAGTTCGCCAGCAGCTGCTGCCACACAGGCGGTGGTGTTGGCTCGAACCGCAGAGCGTCCATGCGCGCAAGCAGGCGGCCCGCGCGCTTGCGCAGGCCCTTGAGCCGCCCCCGCGCCGTGCGGCCTCCCGTCACGCTCCGGTCACTGCTGGCCAGGGGTGCTAATGCACCTCCACCTCCCCCAGCGCTGCCTTCACCAGAGCCGGCCCCACCGCCCACAGGCCCTGCTGCTGCGGCCAGTGTAGTACATGCCCCACTTGGGCTCGGTGGGCCGTACTGGCTGAGCGCATGGCCTTTGGGTGCGGCCCCCACGCTGCCTGACAGCAGGTCATGGATGCGCCGGTGGCTGTGGCTGCCGATGCCTGATAAGGAATGCAGTGGGGATCGCGGCGAAGGGACGCCCCCGCTGCCACTGTTGCTCACAGCCGCCCTGTCACCCGGATGCACGAGCTCCGGGAGCAGCCGGGGCCGGCCGGGCGGCGTGTCCACCGTACCGCCTGTACCGCCTGTACCGCTGCCGTACTGCAGCTGCTGCAGGTACGGCAGGCTCGGCCCAGGCGCGGCGCCTAGCGCGGCACGGTCCCTGATCATCTCTAAGTGCTGCAGCCGCCGAGCTGCAGCCTCTTTGAGCCTGTCCTCCAGACGGCTGCTGCGGGCTGCAGTCTCGGCTTGCTTCGCAGCGGCCAGCTCCTGTGCAAGCCGAGCCTGCATCTCCTTCGCAACCTCCCGCGCAGCTGCGGCTGCACGCCGCTCTTCCTCCAACTTGGCCTGCCACGCGACCTGCATGGGGTGGTGTCGGGTGGCAGGCAGCCGCACACACCATCAACACTGCCACACCAGCACAAACAGCACCAGCATGGACACCAGCACCATGCAGTTGCAACTTGCCCCAGCCCCAGCCCCTGTCCCCCCTTCCACCCCCGCCCCCATCCCTAAGCTCGAATTCAGCGCGCCCGCCCCCCCCC
>BDCZ01001079.1:0-10871 GCA_001662365.1 Chlamydomonas applanata
CCCCCCCCCCCCGGGGCTCCAACCGGCGCCAGCACCCTGTTCTGCGCACCTGCACCAGCATCTGCCGGTACTCGCCGCCGCGCTCAAAGTCCTTGTTCTGCGTCTTGACCACCTCCTTCTTCAGCACCATCACGACCTGTGGCATGCGGCACACGAACACTTGCTTATTTGCCGGCGCACACAGCCACTGGCTGATGGCAAGCATGGCGCAGCCGCAGCCGCCGTCCCAGCTCAATCCCGGCATGTCATGCCCCTGTGCCAGCCACGTCACCGCCCGCTGCTGCCGCCCCTGCCATTGCCCCAGCTGAGCTCTACCTAAGCCCAGCCCTCCTGCAATGGGGAATGGCATCATGCTCCATGGTGCAGACCCATACCCTACCCCATGATCCAGCACAGGCAGCTCCCACCCCGTTGAACCTGTCAAATGCCTTCCCTGCAGGCGCATGCAGCCCTGCCGCACCTCGTCAATGTTGCGTGCTGTGATGAGGTCCATGGCCATGTCCAGCGTCTTCTTGCGGATGTCCATGTTCGGCGACGACAGCGCGCGCAGCACGTCCATCAGCACGTCCTGCATCGTGTGCGCGTGTGCACAGCGCGCATGGAGGGTTTGCATGGTTGCATGGCGCGCGCTTGGGCTTCTGCACGCACAAGCTGCCAGCCACAGGTGCACGGCTGCACACCCACTGCTGCCTGTGCAGCCTGCTTGACCCAATGTGGTGCCCCCATGCGCTACATGCCCACGGTGCCTTGTCAACAACCCCAGGCTCCCATGTGCTCCTGAACTCCCCAACTCAACACCTCTGCCCCTCCAGCTGTGCTGCGCCAGTCTTGTGCTGCCATGTACTGCTGCACACACCACACGTGGCTGCTGCCTGCTGCCATTCTGACCACAGGCCTGACTGCCGCCACTGCTCCGACCATTACCAACCAGCGTCTTGCTGCCGCCCCATGTCTGCTGCGTCTGCTGCAGCCCCAGCCACTGCCGCACCGCACCTGCATGACCTCACGGTGCTTGTTCTTCAGCTCCGTGAGCCGGTCCAGCACGATGAGCTTCACGTTGTTGTCTGACTGCGACACCAGCAGCTGGCAGAAGCAGTTGGCAGCAGCGCGGATCGCGGACGGCGCCTGGGACAGTGACACGAGTGTGACCGCGCACTCGTACACGACCGCGGTGGAGCTGGACTGCAGCAGCGCGAGGATGATCTTGATGTACTTGCCCTTCTCGCCGGGTGACGAGCGGCACACCTGCCAGGATGTGGTGTTGCAGGGCACAGCATGTGGCAGGGCAGCACACCGCACACAGGTGGCCACACAACCAAGCACGCGTGATTGCAGGCGGGTATTACAGTGTGGTATGCCGCCCACGCTGCCCACGGCCCCCCCCCCCCCAACACACACACCCGGGCGGGTCCACGCAGCGGCCTGTATGGCACACCGCTGCAGCGTGCTCTGATGTGCTGCACTCATGCACTGCTGTGTGATGGCACCGCAACAGCACTGGCCTGCGTGTGGCACACCCTGCTGCCAGCCCCCCCGCCATGCCCCGCGTGCGCCCACGTGTCCCGCCCTGCGCCTCGCTGCCTGCCACGGCCCACCTTGCGGATGAGCTCCAGCACACCCATCTGCAGGATGTCGCCCCACGTGGACACCTGCTCCAGGTTCTCAAAGAGGAACCTGACGGCGCGGTCCTGCGCATGGCTGGCCAGCATGGCGAACGCGTTGCGCTTGGTGCTGACATCCTGCTCGCTGCGCAGCACCTTCTCAATTGTCTCAGGCGCGTCCTGCGCGCACGGAGGCCGGGGCGGGCGTGTTCAGCCAATTCAGCCCGTTTTGCATCGGGCAATCGTCAGATTAAAGCCCCAGTTTCGCCCCACCTGCAGCAGCAGCTCGCCCTTGGGCAGCTTATAGATGGCGTTCACGGCCAGCACGGCGTTGCGGCGCACGTACGAGTGGCGGTGCTCCAGGTTGGTCAAAATAGAGGGAATGAGGGGCTCAAGAATTTCCTCCTCACGGATGCGGCACAGGAAGCGCAGCGTCACGCCCCTGATGTACTCGTTGGGATGCTGGAGGTTGTTCCGGAGGTTCTGGCAGATGAGGATCTGCGATTGCGCATACCCCATGCTGTCTTGAGACCTGGTCATGTGAGCCCTGCCCCATGCACACAACAACCCCATGCAAGCTCTGCCCCATGCGCACAAGTCCCTTCCCCACCATCTCGGGCAGAAGCTTGCCAGCCGAGTCTGTCTTCTCGATGGCCTCCTGCATCACGGGACGCACGTCTAGCCTGGGTTAGATCACTAGCAGATCCCCTGGTTCGATGGAGACACGTTGACGCAGCGACCCGCACCAGGTAAAGCAGCAGCAGCTTCTGAACCGTGTGGTCCTCAGAAGGCAGCACGTAGCGCACGATGGTGATGAACAGCTGGGGTAGCTGCTCCCCATTCAACAGCATCATGACAGCCTTCTTCATGGCCAGCACTTTGGCCTCGGCGTCATTGCCCTCCAGAGCCTCCTTAATTTCCGCTTGCGACCACTGCTTATCGACCGAGATCAGCATGGTACACGACTTCTCTACGGAGGTCGCCATGGTTGCTGACCTCCACTGATCTACCAATCAATTGAGTTGTTTGGAGAACAGGTTTTTTGGTGTGTTCTTCGTCAGGGCTATAGGGGCATGAACATCCTCGGATCCCTTGCCCCCCCTGTGGGCACTGTGCGGGAGAGGAAACCGCACACACAGCATTTGTCCACGGTCACAGTTGGAACTCACACGTTGGCTGCGTACGGACTGCATTCTTGCCTGCCAGAACACAGTGCGCCGTATATCAAAAGCCTGCAGGGGAAGGCCGTGCCTCGGTGGTAATCTTCAACCTTCTGGCACAGAGAGACTCCAGGACGAGGGTGGTGCGCGGTGCCATCCCATCCACAGGCAAGTGCGCTGGAGGGTACATTCGCGCGCATTTTGGCCCCTGTTCTTCTGGC
This sequence comes from Chlamydomonas applanata, assembly GCA_001662365.1. Taxonomy (NCBI): domain Eukaryota; kingdom Viridiplantae; phylum Chlorophyta; class Chlorophyceae; order Chlamydomonadales; family Chlamydomonadaceae; genus Chlamydomonas; species Chlamydomonas applanata. The sequence continues at coordinate 2,983 of BDCZ01001079.1, forward strand.
TCGCAGCCCACAAGCTTCTTCTGTGCAGCCTGCGGGCCTGCGGGCGCTGCTCATGTAGCAGTATTTGGGGACCAGGAAGTGCTGCGCGGGGGCTCCGCGGGGGCTCGGCGGGGGTGGTGCTGTCCCAGGCTTGGCCCCCCATGCATAGCAGTTTTTCAAGTTTGAGGTGAAGCGAAGCCAGCAAAAGGAGCGAGTGCAGCATGTATAGAATTCACTTTCAGCTCACCACGAGGCTGAACGTGCGTATGCGTATTTGGGGCTGGCCTTTTGTCAGCGCGGGTGGCTGAAGCAAGCGCCGTGACAGGGTTGGAGCTGATCTAAGCGCCACGCGTCAAAATTGTCTGCGCTCGCGCAGGGATGGCCCACGTCGGGATGATGAGGAGGGCACATCCAAGGGATGGGGATGCACACACAGCCGCAGGCCCGGACCGTGTGCAAATCACATGCAACGGTGTTCCCGGCATATTCATCGTCGCGACCACCTCGATTCAGTGCACGGTGTGTGTTGTGCATTATGGCCATGCATCATGTTTGCGCCATGCGACCCTTGGCACCCCCGAGGCATGTCACGCAGCACACAGCAGCTTGAGCTTGCACCTGGGTGCATACCTGTGCATACGTGCGAGGGGCTCATGCCGACACTCGCGCCGTGAAGCCAGATCATGCACATGACAGTCAAATTGTCACGCACGGCGCTGCAACGGTGCAGCCTCAGGCATGTGCTGCTGCCTTGGCCCCCCCCACCACCAAGTGCCCCCACACCTGCACTGCACAGCGCTCCAGCAAACAGCTACATTGTTCAATACAGCTCACCCACACGTGCGTGCCTACTTGATGCTGCCGCAGGGCCCCTGCTGCGGGGGTGGCCCATCCCGCGCCATGACCCCCACCGAGTTTGAGCGCCACAGCGGCATGGCCTCATCCAAGAAGTGGCGCCGCTCCATCCATGTCCTTCTGCCCAGTGGCAATGAGGGCGCGTGCTTGGGCGACTGGCTCATGCAGGAGGGTATCCTGGACGGGGTCGCGCAAGGCCCAGGCGCGCTCCCGCCCAAGCCAAAGGCCCCGTCCTTGCATGCCAAGCCGACGCTTGGCGTGCCCGCCCGTCGCATGCCGGCCGCGGCTGCAGCCTCACACGCCACGCTGGCACGCCCCCCAGTGCAGCAGCAGCAGCAGCTGGCACAGCAGCTGCTGAACAATGTGGCGGACACGGGCAGCGTGGAGGTTATGACTGCAGCCAACGCTGGCCTGAACCCTCTGCTACTGCAGCAGCTGCTGCTAGCCAATGTCCAAGCTGCGGGCGCCCACCAGCTCGCCCTGCTGCTGCCCGATGCCCTGGCACAAGCTCTGGCCGCAAACAGCGAGGGCGTGCGGCTGTGCAGCGGCACCGGCACCGGCCCCTCACCCAGCCACACCAACAACGCGGCGCGCGATGGTGCTGCGATGGCTGCTGGCGGCCGCAAAGATGGCGAGCTGCTGGACGCGGTGAATGCCCTGGAGCTGCTCAAGGCTGCGCCCACCCCCACCAGCAGCTCTGCAGGGTCTGAGGAGCACACGCAGGAGGACGCCAGGGGCGAGTTGGAGGTGTTGGAGAAGGGCACAGCCACATCGCCTGTGCAGCAGCAGGGCCACGCAGCTCGGGTGTGCAGCGTGGGGGGGGCCGCGCCCAGCGACGGGGGTGACACGCCTGGTGCTGGTGAGGCGGCCAGTGACGGGGATGGCGCAGACCCAGCCGGGGGCGCGGGGCATGGCGAACGGGCTCCAAGCGGTGCTGGCGGCGGCGCCGACGGCGGCAGCAATCGCGGCAGCGGCGGGGGCAGCCGGCGCAGCGGCGGGTCGGGCGGTGGTGCCGGACAGGGCAGCCGGCCACCCAGCGGCAGTGGTGGTGGCAGCGCTAGCAAGGGCGTCAAGGACGAGGGCGAGGAGGAGGGGGATGGGGACGAGGACGATGACGCGGGTGAGGGCGCGTACAGCACGGAGCTGTACGAAAAGGCGATCAACCTGATTCAGGCCATGGCAGCCAAGGCGCTGAAGCGCGGCGGCCGCCGCCGTGGCCGTGGTGTCGCAGCGGCTGCGATCCTAGCCAAGCCTGCGGGTAGCCGCGCCAGCGCGGGCGGTGACGGCGTGCAGCGTGCGGCCAGTGAGGGGCCTGTGAGCGGCGCGGGCGGCCAGGAGGCGGTGACTGAGAACCTGCTGGCCGCGCATGAACACAAGGCGAGCAGCCACAAGCTGCAGATGCGCACGCAGGCGCAGCAGCTGGCGCAATTGCTGGGCCAGATGGTCAAGTCCAGGGGCACTGCCGCCTCTGGGGCTGGGGCTGGGGCTGGGGCAGATGAGCCCAAGGGCTCTGCGCCAAGCAGCGGCGAGAAGGCGGCGCGCGCACGTGGCCCCGCTGCTGCCGCCGCGCATGCAGGCCTCACAGTGAGCAGGGATGAGGAGGAGCAGGGGCACGGCGAGGGGGTGGAGGAGGACGAGCAGGAGGGGCAGGCCCATCCCGCTGCCAAGTTTGCGGGACGAACGCTGGTGTCCGGCCACAAGCGCGCGCGTGGCGTTGCATCCTCCGACTCCGAAGGAATTGGCCAGGAGGAGCAGCAGGAGGAGGAGGAGGAGGAGGGAGGCGGCGCGCAGCCCAGCCCGCGGAAGCGGCGCGCGGCAGCCAGCCGCTCAGATGCTGCGCGGCGCGCAGCGATCGACGGCTCCAAGGTTGAGGAGCGTTCACTGCATGTTGCCCCTGAGCGCGGCAACTCTGCGAGTCTCGGTGGTCTGGCGCGTGGGGATTCGGCACATGCCAAGCCAGCATCCTCGCAGCAGCCTTCCCAGCAGCCGCCGCAGGCGCAGCCGATCACACTGCAGCTGCCCGGCATGCCCGCTGGGCTCCAGATCACCAGCATTGAGCAGCTGCAGCAGCTGCTGGCGGGCGGCGGTGGCGCGCTCGCGTTGCTGCAGCAGCAGCAGGCACAGCAGCAGCAGCAGCTGATGCAGCAGGTCGCGGCTGCGGGCGGCATGGGCCTGCAACAGCTGGCCAGCAACCCCGCCGCGCTGCAGCTGCTGCTGCAGCGGCCAGGGCAGCTGCTGCCGGGCGCAGCTAACCCGCAGCTCCTTGGCCTGGGTGCCGGCGGGCCGCAGCAACCTATGATGTTGGCAGCGGCGGCTCCAGCTCTGCAGAACCTGCTGCTCCTGCAGCAGCGCATGATTCACGCGGGTACCGGCCTGCAGCAGCTCAGCTCACTGCCGGCCAGTGCGCTGCAGGCGGCCGGGCTGGGGGGTCTGGGCGGCATGGGGCTGCAGGGGCTGCAGTTGGCCGGCATGAACCTGGGTGGCCTGAGTGGTGCTGCGCTCGCGCAGCTGAACCGGGGCGTGCTTCCGGGTGGCCTGGCTGTGGGGCCTGGTGGTGTCGGTGCACCCCTCGGTGGTGCCGCTGGGAACCGCAAGGCCGGCAAGGGCGCTGGCAGCCGCAAGCGCGGCCGCGGCAGTGAGGTGGAGGACGGCGAGGAGGAGGACGAGGAGGAGCGATGGGGCGGCGAGGTGGGGGAGGAGGGGGAGGGGCTGGACGGCGAGGAGGAGGGCGAGGGGTGGGAGGAGGCCGAGGGCGGGTACCATGTCATGCGTGGCGTGCCGTCGCGCGGCCGTGACCATGAGTTTGAGGCGGCCGCGGATGTGGCAGAGCGCGCGCGCAAGGGCGCCCCGCTCGACCCCGACTCGGAGGACGAGGCGGTGCCGGGCATGGCGGGCAGCCGCCGCATGCGCAAGCCCGCCAGCAAGGCGCTCATCCAGGTGCGTGGCGCTGGAGGTCCGGGGGCCTGGGTCTGGGCTGGTAGGCTGAAAGGCTGGTTGTATGTGTGTGTGGGGTCCTGTGGCAAACCGGCTTGGCCATTAGTAGACTGAGAGTGGGTGCACGGCTGCACATGCTTGCTGCTGACGTTGTGCGGGCGTGCATGAATATGCTCCCTTGCCCCTTCAGCGTGCAGGCCCAGCTGTATCGGTCGCTGACGGTGGGCCATCTGCTTGCCCATTTCCCATGCTGCACGTGCAGGGCGCGACGGCCCCGATGCTGGCGCAGGACGTGCGGCAGCTGCCGGACGGCTCGCTCGAAGTCACCGCGTACTGCCCGTACGGCGCGTTCAAGGGCGTGCTGGTGGAGGCGAGCAAGTTCGTGCCGGGCCACAACTAACCAGGGGCTGCACGGAACCGTGTGCTGCACGGAAGCGAGTGCTGCGCAAAACCGGATGCCGCACGGAAAAGGTTGCCGTACCACCTAGTCAGTCTTCCCTTCAAAGAAGCCTCGTCCAAGGGGATCGTGGCCGATTAGGCCACGCCTCATGCTCCTGGCTCTATTAACACCGCCATTTGCGGTGCTGGGCCGGCGCTTGAGCATGGGTATCAGCACTGGTCTGTGCCTGGACCGCCGGTCGCAGGGGGCCGACTATCAGCACTAAAGGAGTGGCTCGTATGCATGCACAGGAGCAGGCAGCCGAGGCCGAGGATCAGGGCTTGTTGAGAGTTTGGGACCAAACAGAGGTAGCTGAGGTGGCGGGCCATGGGTGAGGGGCCGGCCCCTACCACAGAAGCTGCTGCAGCTCCAGCTGTGGTTGAGTGCGTTGTGGCAGATGTTGTTGGCGAGGTCCAGGTGTCAAATGCTAGCTTTCACTGGTGGCATGGCCTTGCCGTTGGATTGTGTGTGTGGGGGGGGGGGAGGGGGGGCGGCCATGCACAGGACAGGGATTGCGGAGGACTGGGGCGCGAATAGACTGACCGATGGATCAGGCGGATCATCATCATGACTTACATTCTGTCATCCAACTCCTGGCAGGCCAATGGACAAGGGCTGGGGCATGCGGGTTGCCGGTATTCGCGCGGCAGACCCCCATTCATCTACCATTCATGCTGACAAGGACCTTTCGTTTGTTTACTTTCCTAACGCTAACCTATGTTTTGGAAAGCTGGGGAACAAGCGGCCTGCTTTCGGCCCTGGAGCACATTTGTGTGCCCTGACTCGGTTTTGGTGGCGGTGCGCGGGGCAGGCGCTTTTGCAATGTCCCGTGACGCCAACCAAAGCACATCATGTGTGTGTGACTGATGTGATGTGTGTGCGCATGTACAGGGTTTGCACTGCGTGGGTGGAGTGGGTTTCTTTAAAAACAACAGGCCAGGGGCGTGCCACCGCCTGGGCGTATTCGCCAGGCGCGCACACGCATGGGGGCCATCGTGGGGCCATGCTCTGTGCCCCCATGACGAGTGTGGCTCACGAGCAACTGTCGTGGCCATGGGAGGGAAGTCTGGCTCTTGCTTTCTTTGCTTCCTTCAGCTCTTGCGTCATCCGGTGCTCAGGTGGCTGAGGAAGGGGGTGTGGCGCTCTTTTTGCTTTTGCGTTTGCTCTTGCTTTCTGCTCTTGCTTTTGCTTCAAGGAAGACATGAACGGCTAGAAACAGGGGGCTGACTGTGACCAGAGACCAGACGTTGACGCATACTGTGGCTGACACAGCAACAACGCGGCTGTCTTGGCAGCATGGGCCTGCACCATTTTTCGTGCAGCTAAGGAAATGGCATGTGCTAATCGAACTAGGAAAGGAAGGTTGCTGTAACATTGCATCCCCTCTCAATCCTCCACAGCTCTGGTACCCACTCTTCTTGGAACAGCCGTATGCAGATCAACGCACCTTCAAGCAAGCATGTGGCATATAGTCCCACTGTATCGCCAATGCCCAAACTTTCGTGACCCAAACGAGCAGCACAAAAACAGCTGGTGTAATGTTTGGTGTGATGCTGTGAAAATTGGCACAGCTTCGGCAGCTGGCTCAAAGGGGCAGGGCGCTGCCGAACATTGCTGTAGTTACATATTCAGTGAGTAAGACCAGGCCAGGGAGACCGTGAGCCGGAGCTCAGAGTCTGGAAGGGCCTTTGTGCCGCTTCCCGCAAGAGCGCCAGGGCAGCCACAGGGTGCGTGCATTACATGCATGCATGCCATGCATGGGAGTCAAAGCCTTGGCACATGCAGCAGCCATGCCAATGCCATTGAAATGACAGATCATGCACGGGCTGTGTGCATGCCTCCTGCAGGCATGGAGGACGACCCGATCAGCGACGAGGAGTTCACGGAGCCCCGCCTCGCGCAGCGCAGCGTGCCTCGCCTGGAGCTCGGCAAAGCCCTGGCGTCAAACGCTTCCACCTCGCAGCCAGCGCGCACCAACAAGCTGTTTGCCGAGTTCAATTACACGGCCAAGTCGGGGCTGAAGGCGGCCTGCGACGCGCAGCAAGCAGCCAAACCCACCATGACTGGGGACCACGACCAGGCAACCACCAGCAGCATGGCGCCCCCAGCTGCACCCTGCAGCCAGCAGCCCCGCGGCCGCACTGCAGCCCTGCAGCTGCTGGCTGCGCGCCACCAGCGCCAGGCACCCAGCTCAGGCACACAGGGCGAGCCCAACACAGGGGCCGCCCTACGGGGTGCAGCCGGGGCGGGCGGCGCTGCGCCCAGCGCAGGCAGCGCCCCTGAGCATGGCATGGGCGACGCTGACATGGGGGACGCAGGGGGGGGCAGCCCTGGGCAGGCCACTGCGCCCCGCCGGCGTGAGGTGGTGTGCCTGCTGTCATCAGATGATGAGGAGCGTGGCGAGCGGGGGGCAGGGCAAGGCGCGGGGGCGGGCCCCAGCGGCCGCGGAGGCGCCCGCCGCCACACAGGTGGTGAGGGTGGCGAGGCGAATGGTGCAGGAGATGGCGGGGAGGACAGCGGGGCAGACGGGGAAGGGGGTGGCGTGGCCGCGGTCGTGCGCAAGCGTACTGCGCACGTCCTAGGCAGCCCTGAGGACGGGGTTTCAGATGGGGCCGATGCAGCGGCGGCAAAGAAGCCACGCGTGCTGCCCCCGCCCGTCCTGTCGGCCGCGCCCCGCATGGCCGTTGGCCTGCCCCCCACGCTACAGCGGCGGCCAGTCGGCCCGCCCCCCGTCATGCAGCCGCGGCTCGCGGGGGGCCCGCCCCCGACGCTGCAGCCGCGGCTCGCGGGCGGGCCGCCTCCCACGCTGGCGCCACGCCCGACCGCGGGGCCGCCCGCTCCCCGGCCACCGCTTGCGCCCCCCGTCCGCCCGCCCACCCCCAAGCTTGAGAACGGGGACGGGGCAGACGCGGGCGGCTCCGGCTCCCCCATGCCTGTGGATGAGCCAGTCGAGGACGGGCAGGGGCAGGGGCAGCAGCAGCTCAAGCGGCTCAAGCGGCTGGAAGGCCTAGGGTCCAGCAGTAGCCTGGGCGCGCTGGCAGGGGCAGGTGGTGGTGTTGGGCCGGGGGCACACGGGCACGGGCAGCCCAAGCTGCGTGCGGGGGCGGGCTTGCCTGAGCCAGAGGCGCGCGCGGCGGCTGCTCAGCGGGCGCTGGCGGGCCCGCGTACGGTGCTGAACGAGGACGGGGATGAGGTGGAGGTGGGGGGCAACGATGGGCGGCCCAGCCTCCTGGAGCGAGTGCAGGTGATTGTGTTGTGTGGAGAGTTTGTGTAGGGGGGTGGTCCAGGGCGTAGGCACCAGGCACGTGCGTAGGTGCAGCCCGGCCCATTCAGCACGGCCCAAACAACACGGCTGCATGAGCTGTGGTTGGACCTTGGTGAAGTTGAGACCACGGTCTGGACATGGGTCTGGACCCAGGTCTCAACATCTCCTAGGTCCAACCACAGCTCATGCAGGCATGGTGCAGGCTGAGTCTCAGGCTAAGTCAGCCTGTCAGCAGCTCACGGGTGGGGACTCGAAGCATACGTTTGTGCCGTCCTGGTCGCACATATTTGACATGCATGTTTGATCAGCAAGGAACAAACGTACGCCGTGAGTCCCTCCACCGAGCTGCTGTCTCGTGCTGGAACACTCCGGGCGTAGCGGCAGTGCATCGAGGCTGTGTGCGCATGCGCCCCCCCC
>BDCZ01001090.1:0-10629 GCA_001662365.1 Chlamydomonas applanata
GAGCAGCCATGGCAGCAGACTGGGCCTGGGCTGCGCTGGCTAAGGCTGCGGCGCGCTCCCCTGCAGTGGGCAGGGCCGCAATGCGCGCAGCCTCTTGTGCTGTGAGAGCTATGCCGGACGCAGCGGCAGCCGCCTGCATCTGGCTGGCAGTCACGGGGCCAGGAGCAGCCATGGCAGCAGAATGGGCCTGGGCTGCGCTGGCTAAGGCTGCGGCGCGCTCCCCTGCAGTGGGCAGGGCCGCAATGCGCGCAGCCTCTTGTGCGGTGAGAGCTATGCCGGACGCAGCAGCAGCCGCCTGCATCTGGCTGTCAGCCACCGTACCTTGCTGCGCGACCGCCTGGGCTTTGGCTGCGCTGGCCAGTGCCGCAGCGCGTTGCTCCGCAGTGGGCAAAGCTGCGATCCGTGCGGCCTCCTGCTGAGACAGGGGAATGCCACAAGCCGCTGCAGCTTGCTCCAACCGCTTGACATTCTCCACTGTCGTCCCAGCTGCCATCTCCATGTGCCACCCTCCAGATTCAGAGGCTGCTGCCTGTGATTGGTCTTGCCCTGGACCGGCTTGAGATGCATTGGCTGACTGGATGGACTGCATGATCTCATCTGCATGCGAGCCCATAACCAGCGAGGATGCGGCCACCTCCTCGTACGGCGTGGGAGCCTGCTGATGGTCTTGCGAGCTCTGTTCAGCAGCCCCCGGAAGGCTCACCTCTGGCAAGGCAGCAGCAGAGCCCTTTAGGCTCTGACGCATGCCAGCACCCGCCTCCTGCTCGTCCGCCAGCCCCAGCCATTTCGGTTTGTCGCGCGCCTGAGCCGCTTCCTCCGGTGCAGCACTTGCTTTGGCAGCAGCACTGTCTGCTCCTGCTTTCTCCTCTTGCACCCCGCCCAGACCCAGCCACTGTGGCTTGTCGCGGTCCTTAGGGGTGTACTCGCTTTTCTCTGCACCATCCTCTTGCACCTCGCCCAGACCCAGCCACTGCGGCTTGCCACGGTCCTTGGGGTTGTACTCGCTTTTCTCTGCACCATCCTCTTGCACCTCGCCCAGACCCAGCCACTGCGGCTTGCCACGGTCCTTGGGGTTGTACTCGCTTTTGTCCATCTCAGCTGGGCATTCAGCCCCACCAGCTACAGCAGGTTCTACAGCGCCACCAGCTTCCTCCTCGCCGCCGTTGCTCAATGAAGCCGGTGCCGGGCCTGCAGGGGGTGTCTGCGGCCGTGCTGAAGAAGGGCGAGCAGAGGCAGGTTGGGCAGACACTGGACGCTCCTGCTTCACCACTTCAGGAGTATCTGTGATCTCAGGGCTCTCATCTTTTTGGACGGCCTTGGACGCAGCAGCTGTAGCTGGATCCTGCTTATCCTCCTCTAACTCAGCACTGCGTGAGGCTGCATACTCTGAGGCCTTTGGCGCAGCCACCGGCTTGCCACTGTTGCCTGGCTCCTCAGCGTTCTTCTCCCCTCCCTCAGGCAGGCCCTCGAAGCCTTCCTTGGCCTCCTTCTCGGCTTGGGCTTTTTCCTCCTCCTCCTTCTTCTTCTTCTGCGGTCAGTCACACAGGCAGGCATGCCGTGAGCCTTGAGAAGTGCCCGCAACTCGACCTGCCCTTGGCCGAAGAACTGGTACAACAAACACATGCGGCAAAGCTTTGCACACAACGCATGCAACCAGCATGCATCACATCATAAGGGAGTGCTGCACATGACCGCACGCATGCCCACAGCATGCGCGCACCCTGCGCCGCCACAAGAATGCGCCGATCGGTAGGCAGCATAGCAGCAGGGCGCCCGCCACCGCAGCTATGACAGCAATGATGGGGAAAGAGCTGCTGCCCTTGTCAGGTGGCACAATCAGGATGGGTGTAGGTGGTGACAGGCCGCTTGGGTCAAACGGCAGCCGAGTCACTTCGCAGTGGACGTTCTGGGTGGGGAGGATCAGCTGCACTGACGCGTCATTCCGCCACATGTCGCAGTCGAAGTCAGCCGTTGCGACTCCGCGGATCTGAACGGGCCGAGGTGCACATGCCAATGGCAGCTTCGGGTAGGTGGAGGCATGAGGACGCATGCTGTTGCTGCAGCACGCCTTGTCACGCCAGGCCAGACGGGTTGGTGGTGTTACGTGCAGCCAGGCGACGTGGTGTGCAGCCAGGCCAGGGAGGCTGAATGTACGCATGTGTGCATACATGTGAGCGTGCATGAGGCAAACACTTCACCAGGCCACCAGCGATCATTCAAGCTACATCCTCCACAACGTGCGGGACGCCAACTGCAGTACAGGACGTACCGCAGTGCCGACTGTGATGTTGTCGTTGTACGTGTAGTCGGTGCACAGCACGCTGCGCACATACTTGATGTAATCCTGTAGTGCCGTCTTGAACGCCACGATGTCTGTGCTGGGGCTGAGCGTGAAGATCGCCTCATACATGGATGTGGGGTCACAGAACGCATTGCCAGTGGACTGCGCCAAGTGGCGCCCAGCGCCACGGCCACCATCAATGGCACCACCAGCCTGGGATACCTCGCCCTCCTCCCCTTCCCTTTGGCCGCCCCCAGCACGCAGCATGCGCGTGAGGCTGGCCATCATGGGACTGATGGAGGTGAGGCCCGGCCCGTGTGACCAGTTGATGAGGGAGCGGCGTGCCAACGCAATGCCCAGGCAGCTGATAGTGACGTTGTCGGGTGGGAGGCCCAGCTTGTCCGCCAACAAAGCCTTTTGTGCCTCGGCAGCGTTGAAGGAGCACTCAGGCACCGGGCTGCAGGCAATGGGTGGCCGGCAAAGTTGTGGGGTTCAGGGGCAGGCTACTTGGACATTGGCAAGGGCCCCAGATCATCAAAGCAGGTGTACGCAAGGCGCAGCAAGGCAGCATGATGGCAGCGGTGTCGTCCAGCAGCAGAGATCGACCATTACATAATGAACCACAGAACTTACAATGAGCATGCAGGCCTGCTCAGCATGACATGACATGCTGAAGTCAACAACTTGCCTGGATGCTGTGAGGTTGAACTGGGCGTCCACATAGTGCCCCTCAATCACGTAGTTTATGCCTGCGCCAGAACGAACCGACACCAACACAACTTAGTCAGGCTGCTGTGCTGCTACATGATTTGTCACTGACAGGTTTTCATGTAGCAGGTGCCTTAGCTCCAGTTTGAGGTGCTGCCAGGTGACTACACAGAACCTGCCGCAGCCTGCAGGCCAGCTTGCACATGACTGGAACCACACATGCCCAAAACCTACCTCGCCCCTGATATGGCAGCTCTTGAACGTTCTCCACCTCCTTGTCTACGCGTGCGGCAAACTCCGTGATGCCGAGGGGGCCTGGGGGTGGCGCTGGGCTGGGCGGGAGCGGGGGCGGCCGGACAAAGATGGGCGACGGTGCAGGCGCACCCGGCGGCGGGGGCGGAGAGGAGGGCGGCGGTGGGGGTGGGAGCCGGGGTGGCGAAGGTGGAGGGAACACGAGGAACAGGCACACCTGTGATGCCACAAAGATAGCAACACAGATGTTGCTGCTCTATTTGCGCGGTTGAGGTCTTCAGTACAGTACACATGTGTATGTCAGGCGGACGCCTAGGCAGATCTCAGAGGCAAGAATCAAGGGCAGACCGCTCAAGTTCCTCTAGCCCCACAGTTTTAAACGCTGCGTACCTGTGTGACTTGGGTGCCTGTGAAGTTCAGCTTGAGTGCATTCGAGCCATATTTCACCGCCAGCTGGCCAGGAATGGGCCCACACAGCTCGGTGTTGTTCGTGAAGTCCAGCGCTGTCAAGCTGTTGAGGCCGGCGCCCCAGTCTCCAGGGATATTGTACCTCAGGCGGTTAAAACTCAGGTCCAAGGAACCCAGTCGCGTCAGAGCAAACCAGGCAGCTGGCAGCTCGCCAGTCAGCCGATTAGAGCCAAGCCTCAAGTCCACAAGGCTACGCATGGTGCTCCAGGACGCAGGCAGCATGGCAGCAATCTGGTTGGCGTTCAAGTCGAGTGAGGTCACGCGTGTGAGCGTGGCACCCCACCCAGCTGGGAGCTGGCCAGAGACCAGGTTGTGGCTGGCGTTGAAAGACACCAAGGCCGTCATGGACGCCCATGATGCTGGCAGGGCCGATGAGAGGGCGTTATCTGAGAGGCCTAATGTGGAGAGCGCAGTCATGCGTGACCAGGTTGCAGGCATCGAACCAGCCAGTGTGTTCCCATATGCCTCGAGCGTCTTCAGTGCTGAGAGAGTGGAGTACTCCCTGGGCAGAGTGCTGGACAGCCGGTTGCCGCTCACATCCAGGGCTGTGAGCTTGACAAGGTTTGACCAGACGCTGGGCAGGGCACCAGTGGCTGTGTCACCTGACACATTCAGGTACATCAAGGCCTGCATTGCAGGCGGGGGGGCGTGATAGTTAGTTACGTTGGATCATGTATAAGGTGTGCCAAGATGCCTCCATCTGATGAAGCAACGCAGAGTGTACACAGGCACATCAACAAGAGCAATCGTCAGCAGAAGCAAGCATCCTGACCATCAACATGGCAGGCGCCTCCACCCACCGCAAGACTGCTGTAGCTGGCAGGCAGCCCGGCATTCAGCTGGGGATTGCTGCTGGTGTCGAGGTTGACCAGGTGCACAAGCGTGGACCAAGCAGTTGGCAACGCAGCCCCCGTGAAGTTGGCATGCGCCGCAGCTAGGGTGGTCAGGGCAGTGAGGCTTGAGTAGGCAGCAGGCAATGTGGACGTCCTGCAGGTACAGAACAGGAAGTATCAGGGTAGAGGCTGAGGGTACATGCAAGCATGCAGGATCGTGAAGCAGCATCAAGACTGGTGAGATGCGTCAACCATCATGGCGGCCACAAACACTGTACAGGGTACGCACAGCGAGTTGCGCGAGACGTTGAGGTGCGCCAGTGCCGCCATGGCAGACCAGGCAGATGGCAGCGAGCCAGCTAGGGCGTTGGAGCTGGCATCCAGGAGTGTGAGCGTCGTCAGAGCATTGTATGCGGACGGCATGGTGCCAGCCAGCTGGTTGAAGCTGACATTCAGTGCGCGCAAGTTTGTCAGCGAGGACAGCTGCAGCGTGGGGGCCCCTGTTAGCTGGTTGCTGCCCAGCAGGAGCGCTGTCAAGGAGGGTGCCAGCGTGCTCCATGCTGAAGGAATAGGTCCCCCAAGGGAGTTGGCTGTCAGATCCAGCAGCTTCAGGCCTGTCAGTGTAGACAGAGTATCTGGCAGTGCCGATGACAGGTTGTTGCGTGACATCACCAGACCTGTCAATGAGGTCAATGAGCTGAAATCTGGGGGCAATGGCCCGGCCAGCTGGTTGTAACTGGCATTCAAGCCAGCCAAGTTGTGCAACGTGCTGTAGTCTGATGGCAGGCTGCCCGTGATGCGGTTACTGCTCAGCTCCAGCACTGTAAGCAGTGTCAGGTCTGACCAGCCCAAAGGTAGGGTTCCAGCCAGCTGATTCACTGACAGATCCAGCAAGCTGAGTTGCGTCAGGCTGCTGTATGCTGCAGGGAGGGTCCCGGTCAGCGCGTTGCGGGTCAGGTTCAGTGCTGCCAGGCCTGTCATTGCAGTCCAGCTGCTTGGGATGCCACCAATGAGGCTGTTGCTGGCGAGCACCAAAGACGTGAGGTCCGTCAGCGTGCTCAGCTGGGTGGGTAAGGCACCTGCCAGTGTGTTGGATGACAGGTCCAGTGATGCCAAGTTGACCAGAGTGGAGAGCGCCGCAGGGATGCTGCCACTGAATGTGTTGTTGCTCAGCTGCAATGATGTGAGGGCGGTCAACGACCCGATGGCTGAGGGCAGCGTGCCACTCATGCGGTTGTCCGATGCATCCAGGCTCTGTAAGTGCGTAAGCGTACTCCATGCAGCAGGCAACGTGCCAGCCACTGTGTTGTTTGACAAGTCCAGCGTGGCCAACGCGGTGAGGCGAGACCATGAGGCGCTCAGGGTACCTGTGAGCCGATTGCTGTCAAGCTGCAGTGATGTCAGGGCCGTCAGAGTGCTCCACATTGTAGGTGATGGACCGATGAAGGCATTGCTTGACAAGTCAAGGCTGACCATGTGAGTCAGCGTGGAGAGGGCGGTGGGCAGCGCACCAGCCAAGCTGTTCTCCTGTAGAAAGAGGGACGTCAAGGCCGTGAGAGCACTGAACGCAGGAGGCACAGAGCCGCTGAACCCGTTGGCTGAAAGATCCAGGGATGCCAGGTGTGACAGGCTAGACATGGCTGATGGGATCGAGCCAAAGAGGGTGTTGCCGCTCAGGTCTAGAACACTGAGGTCCCTCAACGCGCTAAACGTTGTAGGGATGGTGCCGTTGAACGCATTTTGGGACGCATCCAACACCTGCAAGTTCGTCAGTGCGCTCAGCGTGCTGGGCAGGCTGCCAGTCAAGCTGTTGTCGGCCACCGACAGTAACGTTAATGCAGTCAGTGCGCTCATGGACGGGGCCAGCGTGCCAGTCAGCGCGTTGCTGCTCAGGTCCAGGACCTGCAAATCCGTCAATGTGCTCAGCTGAGAAGGGATGCTGCCCTCCAGGCTGTTGGACGACACGTCCAGCTGCACCAGGTCCACCAGGGCGCTGAATGACACAGGGATAGTGCCATTCAACGCATTGGACGCGAGGTCCAGTGTGGTGAGTTGGGTCAGCGCGCCCCAGCCGGCAGGGATGGAGCCCGACAGCTGGTTGGAGCTCATGTCCAGGCTGGACAATGACGTGAGGTCAGACCAGGCTGCAGGCAAGGTGCCGGCCAGCTGGTTGTCCCCCAAGCTCAGCACCTCTAGCGCAGTGAGCGTGCTCCACGTGATTGGCAGGCTGCCCGACAGGTCGTTGCCCGCGGCATCCAGTGCTGTCAGTGCGGTCAGTGCCGAGAAGCTGGCCGGCAGGCTGCTGGTGAGTGTATTCGAGCTGAGGTTCAGCAGCTGCAGGTCGGCCAGTGCGCTCCATGTGATGGGGATGGTGCCCGCCAAGTTGTTGGTGTTGAGATCCAGCGCCAAGAGCGACGTGAGCGCCGACCATGCGACAGGTAGCACCCCATTCAGCGCGTTGCTTGACAGGTTGATGCTGCTGAGGTGCGTCAATGTCGACCATGCGGTTGGCAGTGCGCCTGTCAGGGTATTGCTGCTGAGATCCAGTGTGGTCAGGCCCGTGAGCGCACTGTACTGCACAGGCAGCGCACCCGCCAGCTGGTTGTCGCCAAGCTCGAGTGCACTCAGCGTCGTCAGCGAGCTGTAATCTGGCGGCAGGCTGCCCGTGAGGCTGTTGCTGCCCAAGCTCAGGATAGCCAGGGCGGTGAGGTCAGCCCAGCCTGTTGGCAGGGTCCCCACAAGCTGGTTTGCCGACAGATCCAGCAAACTCAGCTGTGTCAGGGTGCTGTAAGCTGCAGGGAGGGCGCCGGTCAGCGCGTTCCCGGTCAGGTTGAGTGCCTGCAAGCCAGTAATGGCAGTCCACCCACTGGGCACACCACCCACAATGTTGTTATCGCCCAGCGCCAAGAACGTGAGGTCAGTCAGCATACTCAGCTGTGGTGGCAAGCTGCCCACCAAGCTGTTGGATAACAGGTCCAACGACGCAAGGTTGACCAGCGCAGAGAAAGCTGCCGGGATGCTTCCAGCGAGAGCATTGCCGCCCAGTGCCAGCTCTGTCAGTTGTGTCAATGTGCTGAACGCAACTGGCAAGGTGCCTTGGATGCCGTTGTCGCTGGCCGAGAGTGTTTGCAGGGCCGTCAGGCTGGACCATTGCACAGGCAGTGTGCCTGCAAGTGCGTTGCCAGACACATCCAACAATACTAGGTCCGATAAGCTGGACCACGCCGCAGGCAGGCTGCCAGTGAGCTGGTTGCCGCCTAGCTGCAGCGACGACAGCTGCACCAGCGTGCTCCAGGCTGCAGGTGCTGAGCCAGTGAAGGCGTTGTCGGCCATGTCCAGGGTCACGATATTGGTCAGGGTTGACAGGGCCGCGGGGAGCGTGCCGACCAATGTGTTGTTCTGCATCAACAACACGGAGAGCGCTGTCAAGGCGCTGAGTGTGGCTGGCACAGGACCGGTGAGGCTGTTGGAGGATACGTCCAAGATAGCCAGGTCTGTCAGTGTGGACAGCACGGGTGGAATGGAGCCTGTGAGGCCATTACCGCCCAGGCTCAGCTGCGTCAGGTCCTGCAGTGTGCTGAACGCTGCAGGGATGGTGCCGTTGAGCGCATTGTGGGACGCATCCAACACCTGCAAGTTCGTCAGTGCGCTCAGCGTGCTGGGCAGGCTGCCCGTCAAGCTGTTGTCGGCCACCGACAGCAATGTCAATGCAGTCAGTGCGCTCATGGACGGGGCCAGCGTGCCAGTCAGCGCGTTGCTGCTCAGGTCAAGGACCTGCAAGTCTGTCAATGTGCTCAGCTGAGAAGGGATGCTGCCCCCCAGGCTGTTGGACGACACGTCCAGCTGCACCAGGTCCACCAGGGCGCTGAACGACGCAGGAATGGTGCCGTTCAGCGCATTGGACGCGAGTTCCAGTGTGGTGAGCTGGGTCAGCGAGCCCCAGCCGACAGGGATGGAGCCCGACAGCAGATTGGAGCTCATGTTCAAGCTGGACAATGACGTGAGGTCAGACCAGGCTGCAGGCAAGGTGCCGGCCAGCTGGTTGTCCCCCAAGCTCAGCACCTCTAGCGCAGTGAGCGTGCTCCACGTGATTGGCAGGCTGCCCGACAGGTCGTTGCCCGCGGCATCCAGTGCTGTCAGCGCGGTCAGTGCCGAGAAGCTGGCCGGCAGGCTGCTGGTGAGCGCGTTTGAGCTGAGGTTCAGCAGCTGCAGGTCAGCTAGTGCGCTCCATGTGATTGGGACTGATCCTGTCAGACCATTTGCACTCAGGTCCAACGAAACCTGCAGCAACGTACAGGATCACACAGCAGTCAGCGTGGGCAATGCACATAATAAGGACACGTGATGCAGGGCCATCCAACTCAACTATGATATGGTAGATCATACATCGCAGAGTAGAGCACTGTTCAACTCACCAGATCTGTCAGGGCTGACCAGCTTGTAGGCAGGCTCCCAGCTAGTGTATTGCTGGACAGGTCTACGCTGGTGAGATCTGCAAGTGCTGACCATGAAGCTGGCAGCGAGCCTGTGAGACTGTTGCTGCTGAAATCCAGCGTGGCCAGCCCTGTAAACGTGCTGTATTGAGGTGGCAGAGCGCCAGTCAACTGGTTGTTGCTAAGCACCAGTGAGCTCAGATCTGTCATGGTGCTCCAGCTGGGTGGCATGGAGCCAGATAGAGCAGAGTCCGTGATGGACAAGGCTGCCAGGTTGGTTAGGGCACTGAAGTCTGCAGGCAGAGTGCCTGCAATGTGACATAGTGCGCACATCAAGAACATCACTTATTAAGCATAAAAGGCCGTTGGATTCACGAGTGATGGCTGCAGCGATGGCTTTAAGAGTTTAGCGATGGCTGCAGCGACAGGCTGGAGCCATCTGGGCATCTTTGCCAGTCAGTACACTCAGCTGAAAGGGGCAGTGTGCGCACCTGAAATGCCAGGCACGCTGGTCAGATCCAGCGTGGTCAACGACGTCAGCGTTGACCAGTCAGGTGGCAGCGTGGATATGATGCCTGTTGAGCTGAGATCCAGCGCTTGGAGAGCAGTTAGGCTGCTGTACTCCACAGGTCTGCAGGCACACACAAAACACCACATATGATGTGAGCCCAGGAGCATGCTTTCTTGAAATTGATCTGCTGCACGTCATGAGCACTGCTTGTATGCACGTGCAGCATTTTTTTGCAGCGATCATGGGCAGTTACGTCATGATTGTATGTACTCACAAGCTGCCTGCCAGAGCAGTGCTGGACAAGTCCAGTGAAGTCAGGGCAGTGAGTGTGCCCCACTCAGGTGGCAGAGTTGGGGTGGGTACTGGACCCAGCCCGATCAGACCGGACAGGTCAAAGGACGACAGCCCTGTCAGCGCGCTGTACTCTGGAGGCCTGCAGGTGGTAGACACATCATACACATGGCTTCCCATGTCAGAGCCTGAGTAACACAGACGAAGATAAAGCAGCCAGTGGTCGATGGCTGCTGGTGTAGTTCAGCCATGGAGTGTTCAGTGTCGATCACTGCAAAGCAAGCAACTCACAGTGCACCAGTGATGGTTGACAGCCCGGAAACGTCCAACGTCGTGAGCCCGGTCAACGCAGACCATTGAGGTGGCAGGGACGAGGTGAGATTTGCAATGCCACTGACATCCAGCGATGAAAGGGTCGTCATTGAGCTCCATTCTGCTGGCAGTGTGCCAGTCACTCCTGTGGTGCTAGAGACATCTAGAGATGTCAACGCCGTGAGGGCTGTCCATGCAGGCGGCAGCGTGCCGCCCAGATCTGTACTGCTCAGATCCAGCAGCGTGAGGGTGGTCAGCAGGGACAGGGAGGCAGGCAGCGTGCCCGCCACTCCTCCAGGGATTGCACTGAGATCCAGGCCCCCCACAACACCAGGGTATGTGCAGATCACTCCCGGCCAGGCGGTGCCTGGTGGCACTGGGCAGGGGTCTGTGCCCACCCAATCAGAGGTCAGCGTGGATGGGCTGCCCATCTCTGCAAGGACGATCTGCAGGTATGCGCCAGCCATCGAGGGCGGGGGCGGTGCAGGAGGCGGCAGTGGGGAAGGAGGGGGTGAGGGGGGCAGAGGAGGACTTGGGGGC
>BDCZ01001099.1:0-10529 GCA_001662365.1 Chlamydomonas applanata
TTTACGCCGGCTGGTGTTGGCCTGCTGTCAGTAGCTTACTGGGGTGTAGGCGGGAGTGTGGTCAGGGTAGGAGGGCTGTTGAGTGCTGAGTCCTGCGTATCTAGCCTTCTTGTGGCTGTGACCTATGGTGCTGCTATGGGTTGCCACCTCACTAGGCAGTACTGAAGTTGGATGGACACGCGGATCGCTTTTGCATCTCTTTTCCTAGTCCCATGCGTCATTGAACACATAGCAGCTCCACAATGGTATGGCCCCTGCCCTCAGGTGGGGGCCTGGCGGTGCGTGGTTCCTGCCCACTTGGTGGGCTGTATCCATGTATCGTGCTGCGCCGTGTAACACTCTATCTATCTAAGAGCCGTCAGGTCGTGGGTTCGATCCCCACGTCCCTCACCGCCGGAAAAAGCCGAGCAGTTTAGATTTCGGGGCTTGCATGCGTGCTTGGTAGTGGCCCCACAATGGAGGGATTCTAGGAGAGAGTCCGGTTGTGCTTGTGCCGCAAACTGGTACTATGTCGCCACGTTCCGGTTGTGTAATACTTCTAAGCCGATCATCCCTTTGTTGGGGTGCGGGCGCGGCAGCAGGATGATGGAACCTGGTACGATTTGGTCAGCAACTTGTCTGTACCTATTCATGGGCTGGATGGGGTGTGAACCTTAGTTTCAGCCACTTTGTTTGCCTACGTGCGCATGCATGCATGTGATCTTAGGCCTTCATAACAGGTTTGGTAGCGCTCTTTGCTCTCTGTTGCCTGTACGCTCTTGGTGCCACACGGTCAAGAGCAGACTACATCAACAAGGGTTTGGTCCTCGCATCGCATTCCCCTGCACAGGCATGCGGAAGCAAAAATTACACCAGGTGCCACCGTGGCTTCTGTATCTCTGGCATTCCTGATAATTGACGGTAGTGGACGTCCTGGGCGCGCTGGCTTGATAAACGTGCAAGTGCATGTAAGCACTGATCAAGTTTGACTTTGACCGGGCCGTGAGAGAGTGGGGTAGTAAGCTACATGTAAAAGGAGCGCTGCCCAATTGTCCAGGGCAGCCAATGCTGTTATATTGTTCAAGATCAATAGCAACCTTTTCTTTCAGAAATGCCGACTGCATTTTCCATTCTTCTGGCTTGTCACTGCAAGAAGACCGACACCGTTGATTTGAAAGCACCGCTTCATACATATATTAAGAACACATACTCAGATGGCGAGGCCCAGGAAGCTGATGATGACCTGGTAACCATCCAGCAGCTGCGCACGGAGATCAGTTTGGCGAGCACAAATGCGACGCAGCCAGGGATGCGCGACAACCTGGCCAAGTGCGCTGCAACTGGGGTTGTTGGGCAGGGGGGCTGCATGGAACATGAACCCACCTTGTCTGTTTCACGCCCCGAACCATGCAAGATGCCAGCGGGATCCGCAAGTGGTGATTATCTGCCTCCAGCGAGCATTTGATCAGTACCCAGATTGTTTCGACCCACTAAGGTGCCCGGCATTTGTGCAGCTTGTGCACGTATTGTGCCTGCTGACTTCGATTCAGGATGACCTGGGCCTTCAAACTGTGCTCGCTGTCTGTTTGCCTTCCTGCGCAGGTATTTCCGATGCCTGACTGCCATTGAGAACCGCTTTCCCATCAGCAAGGAGAAGGGGCATGCGCAAGTGGCGTTCACATGGTATGACGCCTTCCGCCCGGCCAAGAAGGCCACCCAGTACAACATCCACTTTGAGAAGGCCGCTGTGCTCTTCAACCTGGGAGCCGTGCTGAGCCAGCAGGCGCTCGCATGCGACCGTACAACACCTGAGGGCCTGCTGCAGGCGGGCAAGCTGTTCCAGGTGTGTGCATGGGCGCACGGACACACCCGCACATGCGCGCCGAGCCTGACTGAGCACATGCCTGCTGGGCCCGCATGCGCATGCGCCCTGTGCCCCTGTGTTCACCATGCCGCTTGCAGGTCACAGCACGCATGGGCTACCTGTTACCTGTGTTCAAGCGCAGGAGGCTGCGGGCGCATTTGCTGCCCTGCGCGAGGGTGAGGCGCCAAAGACAGACAACCCTCGCCCTACTGACCTGTCTCCAGAATGCATCTCTGTGATGGAAAAGCTCATGCTGGCGCAGGCGCAGGTGCGTGTGGATTTGGTTGCTGGCGCACTGTAAGCTGTAGCGTGTAGGGCCTGTCAATGGCGCAGGGACATGATGTGCGATGATGTGCGATGATGTGCATGCCACCCCTCATGTGGCCCCCCTGAAATTTGCACAAGCGCGGCATCAAAGCAGACGAGGACTGGACAATTCTTTCCACCCTTTCACAGGAGTGCGTGTACCACAAGTCCATCCTGGACAAGAAGACGCCGTCCACTGTGGCGCGCCTCGCGAAGCAGGTGTGCGAGTGGCCAGAGGGGAGGCTGTACACTCAGATAGCAAATGCAGCGCACACCGGCATGTGCGCATGTGCCCTGTAAATATGCGTCACTGGCGTGGTAGACATCGCACACTTGGGGGCAGCAGGTGCTTGTCAGAGCTGCTGAGCACGTGACCGTGTATGGCCGGGTCTAGCTGCTGTGGCCATGCACCAGTGAGGCCTTGGCCACACGCTGGTCTGGCCACACACAGGTCTGGCCCTGACCAGCACCAGCATGACAGTATGCCTCACACAAAGTTGGCCCCCGCACACAAGGTTCGCACGTGTTACCCTGGTCGCGCCACAGGTGGCTGTCATGTACGACGAGACGGAGCGTGCGTTCAATGCAGCCACCCTGGCGCAGTACTTTGAGAAGAGCTGGGGGGTGCGTAGGGGAAGGGGTGCGCGGCGTGAGGCATGCAGGGTGGGGGATGGAGGTGCATTTTTATGGCCATTTACCAGTTGCCCGATGGTGGCTTAGGAAGCGCTGTGTGCATGTGGGGTGGTGGAAAAGGGGTGGTGAGAAAGGGGTGCGGCGTGCGGCGCCAGCTGCCAGCAGGGGCTCACAACTAAAGCTCTAACCACTGGCGATTGGTGGGATGGATATGGGGTTGAGGAGCAGCGGGCATGCAGGCTGTGGCGCAGCTTGATTTGCCTAGGAGGTGCCCACCCTTCGTGTGGGCTTGGCTGGTTTGGGCCCATGCTTATGGCTGATTGTGAAGAAGGTGCTGGACCCAACCTTACCATGCCCCCTCCCGTTGCCTCTTTAGGCGCATGCGTCGCTCAAGTGCTCGCTGTATGACGTGGAGACCCTGGCCCAGGTGTGGTTGCTTGATTAGGACAGCCCAGTGGCCACCGGGGTCCCTCGGGCTTGGGCACCTGTCTGTATGCAGCTAGACACATGTACACGGCAAAGTGCAGTATGTCACCAAGAGGCGTGGCTGGGGAGGCAACATGGGGTTTGCCCGCATCTTCCCTCGGGCACCGCCGTGGGGAGCTGCATGGCATGTGCTGTGCGCGCACCATGTGTGTGCTCGCCCACACGAGCCCTCGAGTATGGGCCTCTGCTTTCCATCAGGCATGCCCTTGTTCTTGCAGCATCATATCCACGAAGCGTAAAGAAGCCACAGAACAAAAAACAAGCACAAATTGAAATGAATAGCCACTGCTGCTGGCGCAGGCCGCGCGGGGGCTGCATGCTGAGGACAAGATTGCGGCGGAGGTGTCGGTGCTGCGCGAGGCGTTCGCACGGCTGCAGGCCACGAAGAAGGTGCGTGCCGCTGCAGAGTGGGGATTGTGGCGCATGCTCTCTGTCTGCCTAGCCATGGGGGTGGGGTGGGGTGGGGGAGCGGGGCTCAGGGAGTTTAGGGGGAGGGGGTTCAGGGATCACAGCAGGCTGGGGACAGGGCAGTGCACAGCAGGAAGGGACAGAGCCTGGGACAGAGCCGTCAAAATTATTGGCTAAGCACGTAAGCAGCATGCGGCAGCACGCCTGGCAGCACGCACGTCAAAGAAGCAATCCTGAGGGGAGGCCAGTGGGCGCTGGCTTTTGTCTGCACCTTCTCACAGCCCACCCTGCCCCCTAGCTTCTGACCGCTGACCCCCCCGACCTCCTAAGCCTCAAGCCCCTGACCCTTTGACCCCTGATTTTCTGGCTCCTTGCACCTGACCCCCCTGGACCTGCAGATCGCCAAGGGCATGAGCACCGACATGATCGACAGCGTGAACCGCGTGCAAGAGGCCATCACGCTCGCGCTCAGCAAGGCGGAGAAGGACAACAACACGATCTACCTGCAGGTGGGGCGAGCTGGGCCAGGCCAGGGGCAAGCCGCTGGCAGCAGTCCGTTGATGCTGCAGAGCCTCCCTGCTGTGCTGCGTTTGCCAGCGTTCCTGAAGGCCCACGCAACATACATGTGCATGCCAGGCACAGGCGCGGAGCTCACACAGTAATCAGTGCATTGCTGCCGCGTGGCCCCTATACTGTGCAGCGTGTGCCGCCGTTCCTGGAGGCGGGTGCCTCGGTGACGGGGGCGCTGCTGGTCAAGGCGGTGCCCCCCACTGCAGCGCTGGATGCTGGCTCAGGGGACGCACTCAACCTCTTCTCACACCTCATTCCTGACGCCAGGTGATTGGTTGCTGGCTGGAGCTCTGGGTTGATACTCAAATCCAGAGGTCCAATCAAACCTGCCCTGAACCTTGAATCTTATATCTTCATGCCTGCCATGCACATGGGGCAGCGGCTGTGGCCCAGTACATGCGCATTACAGCAACAAGCAAGGCCTGGGTCATGGCTGCCTGAATTCTGAAATCATCCGATCCAAACTCTGGATCTGTAACCACACAGACCTACAACTCTCCATTTGAAACATTCGCTTGGCGGCTCTCCACCCGCAGCGCCAAGGCGCTGTCGCGCTATACCGACATGGTGGATGGTGTGATGCGTGAGGCACGCGATGCGATGGGCACGGCCACCGACAATGCGCGTGTGCGCCTGAAGGTGGGCGCGGCATTGCAGCGCTGCGGTGCAGTTCAGGCCTTGAGATGGCCGCCCGCATATCAAGGCCGTCGCCGCACCAATCCACACGCCCTGAGCCATGGCAGCTCCACAGTGCTGTGTATGGGGCCATCCCCTCATTTGCGGCCAAGGGTGCTGTGCTGTGCCTCTCTCCAGCCTGCAGCTGCCCTAGCACTGAGGTATCATGAGGTGAAGCTGGCCACCCCTGGAAACCTGGGCAACCCTGTCAATCCTATTTGCAAACCGCGCTGCAACTCCGCTGCAACCCGCCCCACAGGAGTGGGAGCTTCCCGAGAGCCTGGAAGCGCTTGACCCCCGCTCTGCGCCCAATGCGGGCGCTGCTACGTGCCTGCCCCCCGCGCTGCTGTCCGAGCTCACGGAGATTGAGAGCATCGGGGGAGTGGGCCACCTCAAGGGGGTGAGAGTGGCCGCGTGGCGATGCGCCTCTGGGGGGCTTGTAAGCTTACAGCATGTCGATGTGTGCTTTCTCACCCACTGGTTGAGGCAGATTAGTCCAGATTGGGTCCAGGTTGGGGCACACTCTTTGACAACAGGGGGTAGCGGCTCGGGGGAAGCTTGGCGTGCGCCAGGTCCAGCCCATGTTGTCTTGGTGTGATCTGATCTGGCCTGGTTTGATTTGGAACTCAAATTCAAATATCAGATCCTGGCGGAGATCGGCGAGCTGCGGCGTGCGGTGGATGTGGAGCTGGCGGCTGCGGGGCAGGTGGGGCCCATGTGCATGGAATCGCTTGTGGTGAACGGCTTGGAAGACGGGCCTGGGATCTGCTGTGTTTGTGCAGTTCGTATTCAGGCTCATGGGGACATCCACGTGTTGAAATGTGCAGAAGGGGTGAGCAGCGCAGTGTTTGTACTCAAAACGTGCTGTACTGCGCCTGGCCATGCACATCTGATAATTGATTATGTCCTGCAGTCGCTGGAGACAGACACGAAGGAGGATGCAGAGGTGCGGGGCAAGCACGGCGACGCGTGGCGCGCGCAGCCGCCGGCCACGGCTGCCAAGCCGTACTGGGACCGCATCGCGCAGTTCAGGTGTGTGCATAATGTGTGAGGGGGGGTGGGGTCGGTGATGTGGGGGAACGGGAGGTGTGAAGAGCCCTGCTGTTGGATCCAAACATCTGTGGGGCAGGGTTGCTGTTGTGTTCTTTTTCTTTGTCAGGCACAGCTGCAGTCGATCTTCTCCCTGGGCTACTCATGGCGAGCTCCCTCCTGTGTGCAACACGAGGAACACAAGGACAATACACCAGGTGATACACGTAGCACAAGAACTTGGCACATGTGGCAACTTGTGCCGGCTGCAGATCGTCGATGGCCAAGGCGGGTGAGAGTGACCAGGGTGTGATCACTCGGCTGGCTGAGCGCGAGGACGCGTTCAAGAGCCTGGCCGTGTCTCAGGCCGCGCTCAAGATGCCGCGTCTGCAGGTGCGTGGCGCAGCCGGTGGGGTTATGGGGTGAAGAGGTTCAAGTTTCAGGGTGCAGGGGTGGAAGTGGAGGAGCGAGGGAGGGGTGCGGCTGCTCCGGGGGCTTTGCTTACAAGCTTCAGGGCATGACAGGGCACGGACATGATGGGCACATGATGTGAGATTGCAGAGCAGGGGTCAGCGGTTCGGGGGATTGGTTCAGGGACCGGGGTTCAGGTTGAAGCCTCAAGGATTCAGTGTGGCAGCAGATGTGGCCTGCTAATGGACCAAGGTGCACTACGCCGACCTTGGTGCTTGTTTGCAAAGCACCCTGCACCCTGCCGCCCGGCTGGCTGCGCGCAGGCGCCCATGGTGGCCGTCGGCCCAGAGGATCCCGCTGCAGTCATCGCATCGCTGCGCCGGGGGCTGGCCACACTGGAGGCTCTGGCCAGTGAGCGGGCGGGCATGGAGGAGGCGCTGCGGGAACTCAAGACCAAGGACAACATCCTGCCCAAGCTCATGGCGTGCGCGCCGCAGGTGCGGCCGCAGAGCACTGCGCGCACACTTGCCAACTCTACGCAAACTTCCACGCTTGCAAGCTTGAGCAAGCTGTGCACCACCGTGTTGGTGGGCAGCAGGATCCTACTGTTGTGTGAAGGACAGGTTGCCTCCGCCATGTGCAGCTGCCTGATATTGATGTGACTGAGTTGCAGGGGTATCCTCACCCGATTTCACCCCACTCCACGTCAACCCACGTCAACTCTTGCATCCAACGCCGCCACCTGCTCCACCCTTCCCTTCCCTCCATGACCCCGGCGACGTGACGGCAGGCGGTGGACGCACTGTTTGCGTCCGAGATCAAAAAGTACGATGCCATCCGTGCCGACATCGCGCGCAACGCGGCGGCTCAGGCCGAGGCGCTCGCAGGCGTGGAGCGCGACAACAAGGTGGGTGAGGGGGAGTATCGCGCGACCTCAAAAGGGAATGATAACGGGGCGTGTTCTTGCAGTTTGGCTTAATTTGGCCCCACACAGTTGCCCTGAACTCAATGTCAAGTTGACCAGGTGGTGCCAGCATGTTTGGCTTGCTGCGCTGCTTCCTTCCGGCTGCGTTCAGCTTGCTTTTGCTTCTTGTTCCGCGTCCGCTGGGGTTGCCCGTGTTGGGTCTGATGCGCTGCCCCATGGGCCTGGCTGGTTCCCCGTGCTGCATGCCAACCTGTGAACAGCCCATGCCTACAAGCCTACAACCCGCCATGTTTGCAACCCAACATGCATGATTGTGCCCACAGACGTTCCGTGCCGTGTTTGACGTGGCCGGGTGGCGCGCGGCGTGTGAGGACGCAGCCAAGGGGCTTCGTGCTGAGGTGGGTAGGGGGGAGGGCCTGTACCATTGCGCTCAGGTGGACAGGGGTATTGCTGCATGTCACATGTTGTGCTGCCTCTCCCTTGCCGGCGTGTCCAAGCACATGGTGTCATCAGTCGGTTGGCAGTTTAATACCATGACACCATGTGGCGGCAGTTTGTGCTGCCGGCCTGCTGAAGATCAGGGGTCCGCCAGCAACAGACTTGTCATGCCCAGCATGTGGCACTTCAGCGCAACTTGCACTGCCCCAATCGTGTCCACTACATCACTCCACGCTCACTCCCAACCCCTTCCTGCCCTCTGCCAGGCGCGCGCGTTCAAGGAGCTGCTGGACCACTGCGCCGAGGGGCTGCGCTTCTACCTAGGCATGCAGGAGGTGGGTGCGAGGCATGTGGCGAAGGCATGCGGCTCATATGTGTGTGTGTTGATTACATCGTACGCCCATGTATGTGGTTCATAGGCATGTGGGATGTGGCTTTCAGGCATGCGGCTCCACACCAGCATGCGTGCGGCAAGCCGGCCGGTAGGCAGCACGGAGAGCTTCAGTAGAGCTGCGCGCCAGTGCACACAGCTGCGCGCGCTCTACGTTATGCATGCGGCTGCTCTATGTGTTCCCGTGATGGGTGTGGCCATGCGAAGCTGTGCCTGCGGCATGCCAAGCCCATCGTGTACACACACATGGAGCAGTCGCACGCGTGACGTGGAGCGCGAGCAGCAGCAGCAGCAGCAGCAGCAGCTGGGCTGCGCCGTGTATCCGGCTGGGTTTCAGCCTGCGGACTGACATCATAACCCTCTGGACATCACAGCGCTTGTTATCTAGCTGGAGGTGCTTGATAGGGCCACGGGGGTGGGGAATGGGAGGGGGCGGGGATTTGGCATGGGGAGAGGAGGCTGGGGGAAGGGATACAGCACATCAGGCTTGTGCGTTTGATATCCCATCCAGCAGCTCACATGTTTTGGTCCGTGCCTTTGCCTTTGCCTCGCCAGCACTGCCCAACGGCTGCGTCGCCATGCATGACCAGCCTTGTTCGCCTGCTTGCCTTCCGTTGTGTGGCCGTAGGTGGTGCAGCGTACACGGCAGGAGGCAGACGATTTCTTGTTCACGCGTCGCGTGCAGCGTGAGGAGATGAAGCAGGTGCGGCGGCTAGTGGTATGTGCTGCACAGTGGATGGTTGTCAGTGCTGCCAACGCGCAGCCGACGCATTGGGGCCTTTGAGCAGGTGGTTGGCAGCACCTTGAAACCGCAGAAAACTCCGGCATGTGAACACTCCTCACTGTTCTTTTTTTGGCTTTGTTGTGCGGTAGGAACCCAGGTGTGAAAGCATGCAGAAAAGAAGCGTTGCGACGGCCGCAGCACGCACTGCAGCGGCTTGATACGCCGTCTTTGCACCTCTCATGCCACAGTGTGTGACCTGCACACAGCAAGTTATCGGCTCTGTGATGAATAACCTAATGCAGCTATCTTGCCCCTGCTGTGCGTCACACCCTTCTCTCCTCAGGACATTGACCGGAGGGCACGCGCGGAGGAGGACCAGGCGCTGTCCCGCCGCATGGCCATGGCAGGGCTTGGTGGGCCCGGCGGCCATGCCGCGCCACCCAACGCATACCCCAACCCACCTCCAGGCGCGCAGCGCGCGCAGGCGCCGCCTCCGCCGCCGCCCCCGCAGCAGCAGCATGCGCCCCCACCACCGCC
Organism: Chlamydomonas applanata; assembly: GCA_001662365.1. NCBI lineage: Eukaryota > Viridiplantae > Chlorophyta > Chlorophyceae > Chlamydomonadales > Chlamydomonadaceae > Chlamydomonas > Chlamydomonas applanata. The sequence continues at coordinate 9,377 of BDCZ01001099.1, forward strand.
TCCCCCGCCTGCACCCCCTGCAGCACACGCACATAACGCGGCACCCCCGCCCCCACCGTCCCCACCTCAACCCCCCGTTGCACAGCAGCCCTCAGGGTCCTACTCCTCCCAGGCCCCCACCCCCACTCCCTCATATGGCTACGCGCCGCCGCAGCAGCAACCCTACGGCTATGCGGCGCCGCCACAGCAGCAGTACGCACAGCAGCCGCAGTACGGGCAGTACGGTGGCTACCAGGGCGGCCCCCCGCAGCAGCAACAACAGCAGTACAATGTCGGCCCGCTGACACAGCACCAGCCCACGCACTCAGCGACCGTACCGCCCCCACAGTACGCACAGCCTCAGTACGGGCAAGCGCCCCCGCAGTATGGCGCGCCCCCGCCACCTGGCTACCAGCAGTACGGTCCACCCCAGGGCTATGGTGCGCCTCCGCCGCAGGGGTATGGCGCCCCGCCCCCACCTGGGTACGGCCAACAGGGGTATGGGTACCAGTGAGTTAGCGGTGATGGCTTGATGACTGCAGGGAGCTCTTGTCCTGCTGATGCTGCTGTTGCTGCTGCTGCTGCTATTATGTGAGGATGGCTTCATGACTGTTATGTTCATGAGGCGCATGCAACAGCCGCTAGGCTTGTTCACATCACGGGCTGGCCAATGTTGGTCTTGAGACTGGTCAGCATGTGAGTTGACGGGGGATGCCGTTGAACAATACGTTGCCAAAGAAACCAACATATGAAGTGGATAACGATGCGCAAGGGCGTTATCACACGCACCCTTGTTCAGGTTGTGAGCACATCATAATCCCTGGCCCAGATGTGTGCATTCTTGCATCTGGAATTGCCTTCCAATCAGTCCAATCCTCCAAAGCAGATGACCTACCAAGGAGCGTGAAAACAAAGGTTGGCCCGTGACGGGGTCGAACCGCCGACCTTGGCGTGCCTCAACACATTGGTATTAGCACCACGCTCTAACCAACTGAGCTAACAGGCCTTGACAAACACCCCACTCGACCTGCATATACAGGGCAGCCTGTAATTAGCCCCCCGTAGCGCAAGAGCGTCACCAGAGCAGTCGAGGATGGACATGCAGCTGGATAGCCTGCTCATTTCTGCACCTCCTGCTCACGCTATGGCGCAGGTGATTTGCTGGACCGCGCTT
>BDCZ01001104.1:0-10466 GCA_001662365.1 Chlamydomonas applanata
GCGCGCGCCCCCCCCCCCTTCCTCCCTTACACACACGCACCAATTGCGAACAGCTGCGGACGCAGTGGGATCTCGCGCATCGCAAAGCCCAGGCAGGGGGTGATGATGAGGATGGCGATGAAGCCGTAGATGACGCCTGCCCAGTGGCCCTTGGCCTTTTTCAGGTCCTGTGGGCGGGTTGGGCAGGAGGGATGGGCAGGGCATGGATGCATGCAGTGCAGCAGACCGGGCGGTGGTGCTGCCAGGTCTTTGGGGCTAAGGGTCTACTGATCCCTGGGGCCCAGCAGTCCCTGCACTGAGGCCCAGCACGTGCAGTGTACCCCAGCATGTCCCTGGGGCCCAGCAGGTGCAGCTAGGCCTCGGAAACCCTGGAGCCGGAGAGCACCCAGTAACAAGCACAGCAGGAGTGCTTGCTTATATAGCCGCGCGCCGGTTGCTGACGGCTGAGGAGAGGGAGGCGAGGGCAGCAAAGTGGAGGGCGGAGGCAGCACCACAGCCCTGGGCCACGCCGGCACCTGCACCGCGCTCAGGTCCTCCCCCCCCCCCCTCCCCCCCGGCGCCCGACCTGGGGCATCTGGCTGTCAAGCTCCCAACTTAAGCATCAGCAACTGATCATGAACCATTCCTTTGGACCGTCTTCAAAGGGGCAGGGAGACCCGCTGCACCTTGGGCCCCGGCCCTGCAGTGTGATGGCACACTGCTGGAGGAGGCACCCAGCAGTGAGATATTCGAATGTGATACAGCCTGCTGGTCCCAGCCGCCGCCCCACCTGTGTGTTGAGCACAAGGCCTGAGATGAAGAAGACGATGGCCATGTTGATCTCCTGGATCAGCCGCACGTTGCCCAGCACCTGGGATATGAGGGGGGATGGGGTGGGGGGAGGTGGGCGTTAATTTGTGGGGCGTGGGGTGTGGGTTTTGGGGTGTGTGTGGGTGTGGGTGTGTGTGTGGGGGGGGGGCAGGTGGGGTGTGTGGTGGGGGAGGTGTTGGTCCGGGTGGGCACGGCAGCATGCCTGTAGGCGCTCTCCCCACCGGCATGCGCGCACCACTCACTCACCACCACGCTCACGACATGGCGGCCTGGGTTGGGCCATGCGAGGGCAAAGGTGATGGCAACTGCGAGGCAGCAGCAAAGGCCCGATAGCGTGGCACCCAGTGAGACAGGCCCCAGGCACTTGGCGGTTGGTGTTGGTGAGAGAGCGAGGAGCAGCACTGTACGCCCCGAAGGCCCCCTCCCAAGTGACACCGGGGCAGCACACATGCAGGCAGGCATGCTGGAGCAGGCGCAGGTGGAACAGCCCCCAATGCGGCAGGGGTGTCATGGCCTGTCTTTGCCCCGCTGCCTGCGTGCAGCCGTTGCGTGATGCGAGGCCTCCAGTAGTGCATGCCATGTGGCAGTGCGTGCGCACACATGCACGCATGCATGCAGGTTGGTTTGAACACATGGCAGGCATGCTGCCTCCTCACCAGCGAATATAAGTGGCAGCCAGTGAGTGATGACGAAAGCCCTGTCGAATACACGCAAGCAGGGTCGTCGAAATCAAACCTCGTGGGACGCAACCTCACCAGACGCACTGTGTACACACAAGGCAAGAGCAGCATGCGTGCACGCACTGTGTTGCACTCCATCGTTGCTTCCAGGCCAGCTTTTTATCTGCGGCCGGACTGTCCGTCGCGACTGATTTGCCCTCAGTCATGGTTAACAATCAGGCGAGGCTTGATAGAGCTGTCCACGGCCGCCTAAAGGTGGTGCACAATGTTCGTTTCTGTTGCTAGGACCTGCCGGTAGCTAAGCCAGAAACACGCTAGTTCGGGCTGATGATGATAATGCAGGACTGGCGTGCAGCGCTCATCTGACGCTGAGACGCTGGAGCGGGGTCTGAAATGCTGGACCCTGAGTAAACCCTACCTACAGCTGGTCTCCGCATGGTGGTGCAGCAGGACCCAGGCAGTGTGCTGCACTGGTGGCACCCCTGATGGTGCTGTTGTGCCACATGGCGCCTGCTCCTGATGCTGCACACTGGCTGCAGCGTGTGCTGTAATTGGCATGCCTCACGACCAACATACATGCAGTGCTGCAAGCAGTAGCAGTAGTGCAGCCCGCAACCCCAATGATTTACACAGACGACGATGGGACCCCACGTGCAGGCGCTGCTAGAACAAATGCTTGACGTGAGTAAGGCGAACGGTCCATCACGAGTCAACAGCCTTGTAATATACAGCCCTCATCGACCCACCTGCCAGCCATGCGCTCGCACAGCACGCAATACATACACGAATCCAAGTGTTCAAGGCAGGATCCGGCTAGCCGTACCCCTTGTGCCTGTCCATGAGCACCACAGTACATAACACGCAATCGATAACACAACAACAGGTGGCCCAGTATGGGCAAAAGTGCCATGCGACTTGCATTATGGTGCATGGAACGTGGGACCGAAGCACGGCAGCACAACTGACCACCCTTGGTCACATACTGCCTCAGTGATGTACCGCCTTGGTCACGTACCATCTCAAGAATGTATTGCCTCGGTCACGTATGGCCTCAGTAATGTACCGCTCGGTCACGTACCGCTCCACCACACGTATCGCTGCGCCCTCTCATAGTGCACGCACACCAAGTCACCATGCATGCACCACCAAAAACTGGCAGGCCGCACGCACGGCTGTTTCGCAGTTCAAGAGTCCAGGCAGCAAAAGGCGCTGCATGTGCACGCAGCTCACTGCCTCCACCCATAGCAAACTATTGAGCGGCTCACGACACTCCCAGCACACGTTCAGTGACTGGCACCCTTCTGCAACCCGACCTGTATGCGGTCAAAAGCACAGGATGCAATCTTGTTTCGGGCAACATGTCGATGCAGCAGCTGCAGCCTGCGCACCGGCCCTGGAAGCCATAACCCCCACCCTTTCCCGCAATGCGCCTTGGCCACACGACTGCGCAATAGCCCAATCCGCCCCCTCTCAATCGTTCACTCCAGCCAACCCGTTTCATTCGTTCATTCCAGGATGCTAAGTTCATGCTATCACAGTGTACATAGGTAGCTTGTAAGCTGCATGCGTGTCTTGTGGGCCCGGGCAGGCTCACGAAGAGGCAGCAGCGCAGTACGCAGTAGCGCGGTACATAGTGCGCAGTAGCACGGTGCGTAGTGCGCAGTATCGTGGTACGTAGTGCGCATGCCTGGCCCACAGCTGGGGCGCAGGCCATAGATAGCTCAAGTGCCGCGTACGGCTGTAGCCGTGGTAGGCAAGATATCATCAACCAAGGGGACACACCCCGAATGTCACCGTGGGAAGCAGTAGCCCGCTCCCAGCTGCCCCTCCTCCCTCCTCACATGCCACTTCATGCTAACGAACCCGAGCTAGCAGGTGCAGCAGCATGCGTGCCAGCAAACCCCTCACCCCATATGTGCGCCACGCAGGCAGCGGGCAGCAGCCGACGCTTCCGCCCTGCACTCTCACGCAGTAGCATGGGGCCCATAGCACTACAGCTGCGCCCGGCTCTCCCCACACCACCACTGTGCTGCTGCAGTCTGCAACCCTGCGTTACTCCAAGCACCCAAATCGACCCCCTGCCTCGGAATCACCCCCCTGGCCACCATGCAGCCACTTGGAAATCAGATGCATGCATTGGTAATCAGATGCATGCTGTACACGATATACCGATACCCCGATCAAGCCACCGAACAGCGGCGGCGCTGCCCACCCTCCCCCTCCCCTTCAAATGGCCGCTGCCGCCCCGCCCCTCCCACCAGCAAACCGCCAGCTGCAGCCGCCCCCTCCTCCGAAACAGCCGCAGCAGCAGCAGTCAGACCAGGGCCACCACCACCACCCTCTGCCCACATGCCCAAAGGCCGTGAGCGGCTGCATGTTTATTGCTTGCTGGACCAACCCCGCCTACATTTCTAAGGTATGCTTCAATTCGCAGCTGTACTCTATCGATTGCAGCAACGTCTAGTTGCGACTTGTGCTGCTAGCTTCCCAGCTGGCCCCAATGTGTGCTCGGCACTGCAGACCTTGATGGACCGTGTCTTCGCTCGCGCCAAGCCCAGCACACCCACATCCGTTGTGCACCACGCATGGCACGGCGGCTGCGCGCCACCGGCGGCCACCTGCCACGTGCTGCCGGGCACCATGGCAAATCACTGGGGCCGTGGCTGCGCTGCGCGGTGTGTCGCAGCAGGCGGCAGAGGCCCTGAGTGGCGGCCACGTGACAGGTCACCTGCCAGCGTGCCCACAAAGTTGTCCTCATCCTCTGATCCCATGAGGCCGCCATCCTGGCTGCCAGCACCCGCCGCGCCCTCCCCCCCCTGCACCGACTCTGTGGCCAGCCGCAGGTCAGCGGCATCCTCGTCATCGCCGCCACACTCGTCCCCCAGTGCTGCTGCCGCCGCTGAGGGGTGTGGGGTCGCACCGGCCAGCGGCGCGTCGCAGGGGTCCCGCCGCCGGCTGCGCCGCATCTGCGGCTTCACCTGCACGCTGCCGTGCCCCGCACCATCCGCAGCCAACGCTGACGATGACAGCGAGCGATGCACCATGCGGTCCCTGGCCACGCCGGCCCCCGGGCCCCCATCCTCCTCCTGCCCCTCCTCCTCCCCGACCCCCTCCTCGCCCTCCCACCCCCAGTTGGCCACGCCGCTGCCGAACGTGGCGCGTGGGTTGTGGAGGGGGTTGAGGATGATGGTGGACCAGCCCATGCTGGATGAGGCCGTGCCGTCCATGTAGGAGCCCAGCGATTGGCAGCGCCCCATACGCAGGGAGGGGTGAAGGTGCAGCAGCGGCGTGCTGCGCCCCGCGGCTGTTAGCTTGCCGTGCGCGCTGCCGGTGCCTGCGGCTCCGCCGTCGCAGCGTGCGCTGCGTGCGCGGTGGCCCGCCATGCTGGGAATCACCACGAGGGGGGAGGTCTGCAGGTGGGGGAGGGTGGCGCTGGTCGCGGCGAGGGAGGGGCGCATGTAGCTGTCGCCGCACGGGTCGCTGCATGCAGCCGGCTGCTCAGGTGCTCCTTGGCGGGCCGCCAGCCGGCCCCCGCTGTGATAGCCCCTGCTGCTGCTGCTGCCATCGGGGCCGGGTACAGGGGGCCGGCGCAGCAGCATCACCACGAGCACCACCGCCGCCAGCAGCACCACGCCGCTGCCCACCCCCGCCCCGATAATCACGCCCTTCGGCACGTGGTGTGCCATGTCCGTGGGGCTGCTGGTGGCCCTGCCCGGGGGTGGGGTGGACCAGGGGGCGGGGGGCAGCTGTAAGGTATACACGCGTGCATCCCCCAACACCCCGCCCCGCCGCCTCAGTGCGTCTACCAGCAGCGCCCCAAGCACAGCCACATCCCCACTGCCCATCGCTGCCGCCATCAGCTGGGGTGACAAGCTGGCCAGCGCTAACGACAAGGGTGTGGCCCCCCGCTGCAGCACCACCACCGTGATGTCCATCAGCGGCCTGCCGGCAGCGGGCATTGCATCGCCCACTGTCACACGCAACGCGAACCCTGACTGCACCAGCACATCCTGCGCAGCCCCCATCACCTGCGCACGTGCAGCTGCCAGCGTGCCCTCGCTCGCATTCAGCAGCCCCGGCAGCTGCAACGTCAGCGTGAGAGTGGTCGTGGCAGGCGGTGGGGGCCGCGGGGAGGGCGGCGGCGGCGGGCGCGGGGCGGGGGGGCAGGGCGGCATATCCAGTGACCAGCTGCGCAGCTCCGGGTAGTCGGCCAGCACAGTGATGCGCGTGCTGGCCAGGGAGAGCACCTTGAGCTGCATGAGTGAAGACCACACGGCCGGCAGCGTGCCCTGCAGCCGCGCGTTGCCCGACACGTCCAGCGACTGCGGTGCAGGTGCAGGTACGGGTGTGCGCAGGGTCAAGAGGTGCAGGCTGCAACGAGGGCTTGCACGCAGGGGTGGGGCGGGATGCCAAGGGAGGCGGGGCGTGCGCGGAGCAGGAAGCGGGGGCGGGGCACAACAGCGGGTGGCACGCTGACGTGGGGATCCCACACGTGGCAGGAGCCTATTACAAGGCTACTACTTGAAGCCTATTATTTTGCGGTGGCGCAGGTGTGCAGCAGTGCCCCTGGCGGGCAACGCACCGTGAGGGACGTGAGGGCGGACCAGCTGTCAGGCAACGCGCCCACAAAGTCGTTGCCACTCAGCACAAGGCGCTGCAGGCAAGGAGGCAAGGGAACAGGGGGAGGGGAACTGCCACTTGAGGGTTGTTGGGGCTTGAAGGCTTGGGCGGAGGTTGGAGGGAGTTGATAGAGCAGGACGGCGTGTCAGTGCGTATGGACTGCACATTGGCACTGCAGGGTACGACAAGACCATCCGCCAGCAGGGTCTCACGGCAGCGTGTAACCCTACCCTCTCACACCCGGGTCGCCCACCTGCAGCCTCGTGAGCGCAGACCATGAGTCAGGCAGTGACCCGCCGAGCGCCACTGGCCCATTCCTCAGGTTGCGCACCGCCAGCGCCTGCAGCCACGCATGGGTGTGTGCCATTGGCTGCCTCAATCACACGGGCCGGCATGGTACAGAGGGCCCTGCTGGCCAGCGTCCATTACGCAGCAGCCCAGCCCAATGTGGCCGCGCCAGCGCCACGTCCACCATCCCAACACAATAACATTCGGGCTACGGCCCTACCCCCCGGTCCCCCCTGCCTCTGTCAACTCACAAACCGTCCCCTATGCCCTTCCCGCCACTCTCCCCCGCCTGCCGCACTCTAGCCTCCCTACCTCCCCACCACCCGCTGCACCCCCCTCCCACACCCCCCCACCCACACACCGCCCACACGCCAGCACCCCGGGTGATGCCACCCACCGTGAGCCCCGTGAGGGTCGACCACGTGTCTGGCAGGCTGCCAGCGCTGATGTTGGCATCCACCACCTGCAGCTCGGCCAGCCCACTCAGCGCGCCCCACTCGGGCGGCAGGGCCCCCTCATACAGGCCCGAGAGTGAGAGGCGTGTGAGGGCCGTGAGGGTGGACCAGGCCGCCGGCAGCGTGCCACGCATCGCAGGGTACAGCATGTACACGTCGTTGCTCCAGGTGTCCTGGGCGCCTGGCCACCAGCGGTCAGCCTCCAGCGCCTGCGCAGCGCAGCCCGGGGGGTGGGGGGTGGGTGGGCGGGATGTGTGTGTGAGGGGTGGGGGTGGGGGTGGGGCTGGTAGAGGACGTGCAGCGACACAGGGCTGCATTGCACGCGGCAGGGCGCAGCGGGTGGCACTCAACCACGCGTGTGTGTGCGGACAGGGTGCGCTGTGCAGGGGCTACGTACACCTGCACCTGCGGCTGGGTACCACCCTGCACCCGCCTGCCTCCCAGGCCCACACGCCGCAGTCACTGTCAGGCATCACACCTGCCGGCACGTGAGGAACTCAGGGACGATGCGGTCCAGGCGGTTGCCCCACCACCAGCGGTACAGGGCTGCAATACGCAGCCGCGCATGTGGAGGCGGTTGGGGACCCGCAGCTTGGGGCTGGCTGGCGTGCCGGTGCGCGCATGGCATGGCGACACGGCATGCTGTGTGTGTGCAGTAGGGCGCTGCAGCAGCTAGCATGCAAGCCCTACCTTGACGTGGCATTGCACAGCACGAACACATAGCGATCGCATCCTTGTTTACATGTCGCATCTATGCGCGCGGAAACCTGTCGTTCCGCCTTCGCATGCCCATACATGTCAGTCCAACGTCTCATGCCCATCTGTTCCACCCCGCCAGGCTGCGCAGAGCTGCCATAGCAATCACGCAGCGGGCGTTCCCTCGACTGTAAGCACACCTGCAAGCTCCAGGGTGATGGTCAGGGTCGGTTCAAGGAAGCAGCTGCACTGGTGTGCCTTCTCGCATCGTTGAGCGCACTCGCAGCCGTCACTGCGCAGAGCCCTGCTGGTACATGCAAGGTCACCACAGCGATCAGTATGAAACTTGCTCAGAACAACGCGCTGTACGTAGGCGCATTCTTATTCTTGATGCGATTGGGATGCAGCCTCCTTTGCACCTCACCTCGAGCCCCCAAGTAAGTGGGCTCTGCTGCTGGGCATTGCCTGCGCTGCTTGTACAGATGCTCGCCCAGGATTATTTTTTATGCCGCTTCCTGACGCCGTGCTGTGCTGATGCTGCTGCAGCACCAGGCCTTGAGAAAAGGCAACATGGCTGAGGAGGCCCCAGCAGACCACTGCTGCCAGCTGGCGCTGATGTAGCATTGGATGCAGACACTGGCGACTCATCGCTATTCCAGGTTAGGTGTTGGCAACATGAATGCTGCAGGCACGAACAAGGTGCCCATCAACGGGCAGGCCGTGTTTAACATTACTGCATTTGCGGCTTATGATGAACTCGCCTGCTGTGCGGCTCCAGGTTGAGTAAAGGGGTGTCACTCTCGATCTGGCAAGCCGACTGCCGGCGTGCCGGCGAGCCCCGGTGTCGTGGCGCTGCTCGTCTTCAAAGTGCTGTGCTGCGCGTGTGCGTGCGGAACTGCCATGGACATGGGCACCATGCCCATAGGGCGGGCAGGCACGCGACACTGGCGCACGCCTGCACGGTTGTGCGTGAAGTTCTGAATGCCCAGCTTCCTGGCTACAAACAGCTGCCTGAAGACAGTCTACATACATCCCGGCAACCAAGCATGCTGCAACTGATGTATGCCTTGCCCAAACACAGCTTGCACCAGGGCAGCAGACCACTCGCCCGCGCGCACAAAGCGCGTGCTCAACACAGTCTGGCTCCACCCACCCACCCCAGACCAGCGACCTGCAGCACTGTGCACACCTTGCCTTGCGCCTCCACACTGCCCTGCCCTCAATGCCTGCTAGCTGCAGCACGCTTGCACGCCGCTCAGCGAGGCCCACGCCCCCGCTGCGGCTGAGGCCACACTGTCCCAGCGCAGCGCTTGGCCCCAATCCTTGAGTTGCAGCACTGGCGCATGGCTCCAGCACGTTGCAGCGCCGGCCCCCGCACCCACCCTCCCTTCCCTCCCTCCCTCCCTCCCACACACACACACACATCACACAAGTGCGCTCGGGGCGACACACAGCCTGGGGCCTTCCCAGACCATGAACGACCATACACCATGCATGCTGGGCGCATGGTGTGGCGCGCGTACATGCGCTGCCATTGACGAGTGCGGCCCCGCGTGCGGCCCCGGTGGCTGTGCTCACGGCGCGCGCACCACGCCGACCTCAGCGGGCCGGATCACACGGTCATGCAGCTTGTAGCCGCGCTGCAGGGCAGGGGTGGGGGGTCAGCAACTCAGGCGCAGAGTGCAGGGTTGCTGGGCTGCTCCTGAACGGGTGGGTCGCGGCGTGCTGGGGAGGGGGGGGGCGGGGGCGCGGGCTGTGTTGCAAGCTTGAACATTGGTCAGGGCGGTGTGCGTGCCGCAGCCATGCACAATGCTGCCTGTACCATGCCCCACCTCATGCCCCGCTGGCCCTGCTGCCGTGCTGTGGGTCCGGCCAGCTCACTCGCTGACCTGACAGCCAACATGTCACACCACACAGAGCAGCGCACTGCTCCATGCATTGCACGGCCAGGAACTCAGGATCCGCCCATATCCCAAGCCCATGTCGCCATGAGTCTGACATTTCATATCTCAGCGTCAAGCCTGACCACTGGCATGACGCTGCGCTGGCTGCGGCTGTGCAAGTCCCAGTAGCAAATCCACAACAGCAGGCCCCACCTTGGTGACGACCGCCACGGTGCCCACCTCCTTGCTGGGGTCAGGCACCTGCGCATGCAGGAGGGGTGTCGGGCGGTTGAGCAGTTGGGTGGTTGGGTGGCTGGGTGGTTGGGCAGTTGGTGGCTGGGCGGGCACAGCATTTATTGGCAACCATCCGTGCCGGGGCCACTGTGTGCGTGTATGCGCGGGAGGGACAGGGACAGGGGCAGGGAGGGAGCCGGTACACGGCTGCGCACCTGCGCACTCGCCCAGCAGCCACACACGCACCTCGGCTCCCAGCCCACCTGACACCATCACCAGCCCCGCCTCCCAGCATCCCCAGCTCACTAGCTTCCCAACCTCCCAGCCGCCGAACCTCACCAGCCTTGCGCGGCATCCCCCAATCCCCCTTCCACAAACCTCCCCCATAGCCAGCCACCAGCGCCTCAATCTGCACCCTGGCTGCCTGGCTGCCTGCGGCTGAGGCCCCTGACGAGTGCTGCCCTGTGCTGCGCGTGCACACCTGGAACAGCGCATTGTGCAGGTTGGGGTCGAACTTGTCGCCTTCCGGGTTGTACTGCTCCACACCGTTCATCTTGAACACCTGGAGGCAGTACAGCGCCAGGGACAATTGAGCGAGCACCACACACGCTCGAGCTGCCATGGCAAGAGCAGGCCTCCGCCCTGCCTACCTGCCTGTGCTCTGGCCAACAGCCTCAAGTCGCAGCATGACGGGCCAAGCTCAGCCACCCACGGCCTCAACTGCCACCCCCTGCTCGTGTACTTGTGGCCCCCCCCCTCCCCACTCTCAAGCGCCCCCCTCCTGGCCGGCCCAAGCTAGC
>BDCZ01001105.1:0-10463 GCA_001662365.1 Chlamydomonas applanata
GGGGGGGGGGGGGGGGGGGCGGCGGTGGAGGTGTATGTGTCGTTGGGGAGGTTGGTGATGCCGGTAGGGCAGCACTCATAACGGTTGCTGCCGGTACCTTGCTTGCTGCGCACACGTGGGTGCATGGGGGCGGGTGTGGGTGCACGCCAGAAGATAGGAGTGAGAGCCGAGGGAGAAACTGAGAAAGAGTGTGTGTGTTATGTGTGGATGGATGGTGCTTTTGTTAGGCGAAGGGGGAGACAGGCGTGTGCTTAGGCAGGCATTCGGCACTCACGCAGTATGGCAGGTGATTTGAGCCACGCTCACAAACACACGTCCCCACTGGGTCACACCATGCAAGCGAAAAACCAATGATGACCACCTGACGAGATGGGCAACTGCGCAACCAACCAACCAACCGACATTGAAACTGACAAACAACCGACTCACGTGTCGTACAGCGCATACTCCACGTACTGTCCGCCATAGGCAAACTTGGCCAGCGTCTCACACGGTGGCCTGAGTGAGAAGCACACCTGCAGGCGGCACACCGTTTCTCATGTAAGCATTCGTTTTTAGCAAATCCTTTGCTGCTGCAGCTACTACTGCTCTGTTGCAATGGCAGCATGCAGTGGCGGGGCAGGCATTTGACTGCACCGTGGTTGCCGTGTGAGCACCTGAGTCAGGTGCACGCTTACAGAGCTGCCATACAGTATGCTGTCAAACAGTGGAAAGGCATGCAGCTGGACAGCTCGCACACGCAGCTGTTTAACCATCAACCCACACGCCACAGTATCAACAGATTCCGACACATGCTCCCATGAATCAACAGCAAAACCGCCATTGCAGCCCAACCACCCAACCACCAAACCACCCAACTGCCCACCTCGTAACCGTCCATATCCTGCGGGTCTGCCACTGGAGCTCGTGTGATGGGGGAGATCTGTTGGTTAAACAACCCAGGTGTCAGTTGGCGAGTGGTTGGTTGGTTGGTTGGTTGGCATGTTGGTTGGCATGTTGGTTGGGTTGGGAGGATGATTTCCCTGTGGCCTGCAGTGGGTCAGACTATCAGGTGTGTGGTGTGGCCTGGACAGCAGGGTAAGAGCAGGTGCGGGGCCCATAGCTGGTGCTGCCCCGTACCTCTCCCCTGCCCTGTACCCCTGCGCGTTCGCTGTTCCAGTGTGCGTTGCGCCTCAGCCTGTGCAACCATAACCATAACCCCTCCTCGTCCCTGCTGCCCTACACCCCTCCCCTGCACCCTGCACCTCCCACCCCTGCAGCCTTCACCCTCCAATCGCAACCCTCATCACTTCCTCCCCTGGACTCTCTAACTATAACGTACAACCTCATCCTCCCGGCCTGTTTTCAAAGCAAGGCCCCTCCAGCATCCACCCCCTCATCCCTCATCACCCGTGCCCCACCCTCCGCCGCCACCTCTCTCCCACCTCCCATCAACCCCCCTCATCACATGCCCGGTGCCAGGCAGCTGTGACAACAACAACAACAACAACAACAACAACAACAACAACAACAACAACAACAACAACAACAACAATAATAATGTTATTATTATTATTACTATTATTATTATTAATAGTGACACGTCGTTTCACAGGCAGCTGTGCATGTGATGAACCATTAGCTCCCTCCTGCAGCTGTCTGGTGGTAGTGCCTGTCAATATTGATAACAACAGTAGTGCCTGCTGTCCCCCTGCATACCGCTACCACTGCTGCTCAGCCCCAGTCTCCTGGCACTGGCGCCAACCAGAGAGTTGATGAGGTCTCCTTTTAAGCTGCCCAGCATGGCAGTAGCGCCACCGACGCTGGCACTGGTTGTAGTGCCTACTGCTCCCTCATCACACCTTGACAGTCGTGTCTGCTCCGTTGATGTACTGCCACGTGTATGTGGAGCCTCGCGTGCCATTCACAATCGTGTAGGCCACGGTTTGTGGCTGGGCGCTGGCACACTCGGGCGCTGCACAGGCGCGCAGGGTGCAAGGGTGCCAGGGTTGGTGGGTTTTAAGGTGTGAAGGGTTGGTGGGTGTGAGGTTTGAAGGGTTCATAGGTTGATGGGTTGACAGGTTGTAGGTCAGGTCATGGGTTGAGGATGTGCAGGTGCCTTCAGCATGCAATGGTTTACCGGTGAGGGCCAGTAGATAGGATGAGGAAGATGAGCTGCCCAGCATTGCATATGGCCACAGCAGCAGCCCCCTTGCCTAGATCTTGGAGCACCTTGGAACCCTAGACCTTTGGTTCTGCCAGCCGCAGGGCCGTGCCCGTGGGCCATGGGATCGTGCAGCCATGACCCTGAAACCCTGACCATTCAAGGAAATCTAACCCTTGGCTGTCTTATGGCACCTGCTGCCAGCCAGCCCCATGCGCACCTGGGTACACCTTGACCATGCGCACATCCGTGTCGCAGCATCGCGTCGTGTTGCGCGGGTACTTTGCGTTGATCAGGCATTGGTCTCGATCCTGTTTGGTGTTTGGTGGTTGTGGTTGGTGGTTGATGGTTGGTAATTGGTGGTTGATCGCCAGTGGTGGCACTCAGTATTCATAGTTTCATACTCAGGTCATGGATGATTGGTGCATCATATACCGTATGACAAGTGCTGGTGACGGTAGCATTAGTGGTGAATGGTAGCAGTCACTGGCAGGGAATCAAGCTGCTTGTCCCAGTACATTCTGGACGCCGGCGGCAGGGCCTCCAGTACGACTGATCAGGATTTGATGTCCCAATCTCTTGGCATAAATCGGCACGAGGGCAGTAACAACGCGTGCACGCACGGGTACGTCGGGTCGTGCAGGATGTATTGTATGGCATGGAGTTTTCTTACAGGTTTTAGCCTCACACATGCCAACCAACCAACACCGACACAGCCCGGAGGGGCCCGGTGCAACAGAAGAGACAGCACGCTTTGCGTGCACCGCCGGTAACTGCCCTACACTACCTTCTAAAAACTCCTCAACCACCTTGGTATCAACGCATTCAGGGTTGCTCAGCAACCCCATGCTGCCGTCCCCCATGTGGAGCAGCATGGCTGCAAATCCATCCAGCCGTGCTGCCAGCTGCTCCGCCTCCGGCCCCTCCCCTGCCTCCCGCAGCCGCCGCACACGCATGTTGGCTGTGAGCTGCAACTGGGTGGGCTTGGACCAGTTGTCTTGTGAGTGCCGCAGCGCAGGCGCCACCATGTACGGGTGATGTGCTGGCAATCTAAGACCCCCCTCTAAAGAACACTAGAATCGGCCGCATTTAATGCTGGATGGGCAGATCCATGCACTTCATTGTGCGTATTTTTATTGTCATGTAAGCCCTTCTGGTGCACCTGGTCCCAAGGGATATCTCGCACAAACAGAGCGGGAAAACCCCCAAAACCATGTACACCCCCATTAGCTTTATTAGTATAGATAACCTCAGGATTTAAGCAGTGCAGCAGAAAACTCTGATGGAAAGAAAAGTAAGCCGCGTACTTGTACAATGATCTTGATGCAAAACGTCCATCCCGCATCGGTTGGCACCTTATAGTACCTGGAAAGGTACGCCTGCAGTACAGGGCGGTACAGCAGTACAGCAGTACAGGCCTGATTCGCATGCAGATGTGTTGTGGCTGCAGCCAGCAGTAGCCAGTGCAGCAACACCTCTGTTGAGATTGATAACTGTGATCTGCCATGCCTGACCCCCCTCCGTCCCCAAGGGATGCTATAGCCCGACCCTACTCATGTCCCGCCGGTGGGCTGAAAGGGCCTCAGGCAGGATGCAAACGGGCTGCCAGCACAGCACGATGATGCCATGCTGCGCTAAGAATTGCAACAAAACGATATCGTGATAGCATGGCCTGTCACACATACGCCTGCATGCCGGATGCTATGCTTTGCCACTGCTGTAATAATAATAACACGGCGTGTCACAGATGTGTCTGCCACTGCTGTGCTGTACGATAATATGAAGGACGAGGATTTTGTTGGACACGCAGCCTACCTGGTAGCGGCCTGTGGAAGCTCGGTCCTTGCAACTCTCAAAAGGGAAGTCCGTCCCAGCTGCCTCCCCCGCCTCACCTGTGGGTGGAGGTGTGGGCGGGCATCAAGTTAGCAGACAATCCACATGTCGTGCATAGGGGCTTTGACATACAGCTGTCTGGTGGCTGATGCTGTGCCGCTCTTGACGGGCTGCATTGGAGCCGCTCCTGCCGCACTGTTTCTGATGCGCGTTCCAATCGAGGTGCGTGTGCAAATGCCATGCAGGGGACAACGCGCGAGCGGTGCGGTCTGCTGGTGCAGCGCCTGCACCAACAACCCCCTCTCCATATGTGCTTCACAACAGCATAAGTGAAATGCATGCAGATATGGGGGTTCAAGAACGTGCTGCCAGCGGGCGCAGCGGGCCACACCTCCAGAACAACCCAGGTCCCCATTAACGCGCCCCAGGGCACCCGACAAGTGTGCAGGTGAATCGGCCATAGGTACAGCCAGGTCCTTGCGCATGTCTGCCCACAGGCTTGCACAGGCATGGGGCACCCACAACCACCAGCTGTTGCATGCACGCATGCGCGCACATCTCATCACACGACAAGGCACAATGCAAGCACAAGTCACACCCTCGGCGAATGCGTACCTGGCACTAGCCAGAGGCTCAAGCACAGCGCCGTCACAAGCAGGCACGTTCGTTGGGCCATTCCGGCTGTTGTGTGGCACGGCCCGCCTTTCAACTTGACTCGTCTCATGTCAAATCCCTGAAGTTGCAGCAGGTTTATAGCCAAGTCCCACATAAATTCGTCATCGGCGGCGTTCGCAGTGCCTGTGACAGAAATCCCATCAATGCGGACCTTTCCGTGAAGTGGAGCTAACTACAACCCATTATCCTGTAATTTTAGATAGCTTGTTTCTGGCTTGCTTTCTATTCCCGCGATGCGTTCAGGTTTATGCGGGGTTGTTGCATCCCAAACTCAGTAGCCGTGATCTGCAGCGATATTTTGTGAAGGCATCGGACAGCTCCCTGGGTCGAGACGCGCATCCCGCATGGCCGCCCACATTCCAACCTGTGACGCTGTGACACAGGGTAGAGGATGGAGGTGAAGGGAAGCTGTCGTTTTCCGCCACTTGTCCGCTCGCCTGGCCCACGTGTAGAGGCATGCTGCAAGCTGCAATACTGAGGGCTTCTCTGCTTTGAGGGCTTCAGCCTCCTGTGCACTGCCATAATGTAGCAACTGTAGAACTGTCTGCAGGCATGACATGTAGCTGCCCACATGCACCCCACACAGGGGGCATGTGGATGACTGGAGCTGTCATCAGCAAGCAGACCCGTAATAGTGTGCCTGTAAATGAACAGCATACTGGCTGAGAGAAGGGAGTTACAGGGAACTGTATCTTACAGAAAGAAGAATCATGTGTACTGTGCCTGTGGCAGGGCCGCCCTAGTCTATGCTCTACCTCTGTCTGATGTTGGCAGCTGACTGCAAGCCGCCTGCCCTACCCCACCACAGCTCTGTCGTCCCTGTAGGTAAGAACAGTACACGTCCCTACCGGTAAGAGCAGTACACTGCAATTCGTAGATATATTGACCTTGCATCGCGCTCAAATGAATGGCGCAGCAAACCACCCTTGCCACCCCAGTGCCGTGCCTGCTGCCAGTATACTCTACCCGTCTGCAGTGCTAGCGCCAGATGGGCGCAGGCCCCCCCACATCACATGTCACACTTGCGCAAGAGCGCAAGGGTGGTGTGGGTGGGTGGGGGGTGGGGTGCGGGGGCGAGGGGGTGGCAGCACCACCAGCATGGCTCACAACGTCACGAACAGCACGCTGAATGGCCCCAGCAATGAAACCTAAAAACTACGAAAATAGGATTGCAGCAACCAATCCAATCCAGTCCGCGCTTACAGCACTTCCTGGCATATGCACGTGGCCCCCAAGCATCCAGCCCTGCAATGGAGGGTACCCTCAGCAGTGGAATGGGCACTGGGACGGGCCACAAGTGGTCGCCGGAAGGCGGGTGCCACGCACACAGCAATACACCCCAACAATACACCCCTACTGAACAGTCAATGCCAAGACACACAGGCCCCTGGCTGCCATGAGCTGGTCCGTCCAGTGCCTGAACCGATGCTCGCCATCAAGCATTCTGGCTCGTCCGATCGTCTGATCTTCTCCGCTCTAGTCACGCTGCCACCCCAGCAGCCAAAACCATCCGGAACACACAAATCCGACAAGCAGCTGTCACACACCAGGCTGTGAGTGAGCCGTGGGTCTCAGGGGTGGGCATGTCACTAGCCATCAGCCCAAGCCTGTCGTAATGCCAAGCAGACCCCTGCAGTCGTATTCAATTGCACGGATGCCCCAGCCTCCGCCTGCGTGCGTGCCCCAGCACGCATGCCGCTCTAGTGGCCGTTGCGAGGGGGAGGGCGCTTGGGAGGGGGGCGCTTGGGAGGAGGGCTCTTGGGGGGCGGGCGCTTGGGGGGAGGGGGGTTGGGGTCGGTCTCGGAGGAATCGGTCCCGATAGCCTCACCCTCACCATCCTGCGGCCGGCAGCGGCAGTTGGTTGGTTGGTTGGTCAGTTGGTTCGTGCCATTGTCTGCACCCCTGCCACACTTAATGACAAAAACCAGAAACCTTACACCCTTCCTGGAGCTGCCTTCAATCCACCCACTGCAGGCATGCAGCACATTGGGCAGCTCGCGCATGCCCCACCAACCACGCACGGACCCGCCACCCACATGAGCCACTTTGCCTGCTGAAACCGCTCACCCAACCACCCGCAACCACTTGCAGCCACACATTCAACTAACAAACGTACCGCGTCGTAGGTTCCCTCAGGGACTGGCTCAACTCCCACAGGGCAACACTCGTAGTGCCTGCCGCCAGTGATCGCCTTCCTGCTCGAGTCACAGCAACACAAGCAAAGGCGAGCGGGGCACTCAAAGGCGGCTTGCGGCGCTTCAAGGACTGTGGGCCCCCACGGGATGTGGATCCTTTCGTTTGATACCTACTAAACAAAACCAGTTCGAAGCAGCCTGGCTGGTCAGAAGCAGTAGGCAGCTGTGACAGGGGTGACTAGGCAGACTCTGCCGCCGACTGCTGCACCAACCAGCGTGCAGGGCTGCCAGCCACAGCGTGTGCACGACACCCACGCTGACATCACATCACATCACGCATTCCACCCAATCACTCGCGCTGTACTTCTGTACCGCCTCATCACACACCCCTCACTCACTTGTCGTACAGAGCAAACTCGATTGAGTCGCCATTGTGTGATAGCTTCTGCATCGTCTCACAGGGCGCCTTGAGCGTCACACAGATCTCTGCACCGTCAGCTGTCTTGGGTGTCAGGCCCAGGGGCGTGAACTGCGGCGGCCAAGTGGTGATTGTGGTAATGCAAGGGGTGCGGTTGGTGCCAGCACACGCACACGCTCAATTGATTACAGGCAGGCACCGTGAACAGCAACGATGTGATTGCTATTGCCATTGTTGACGATGCTACTGGCAAGGTGATGTCTTCATTACACTATTTGAATGGGCTAGCTGGGTATATGGCAGGTAATTGGAGGGGCGTGGCAGGGCGGGCATGCAACAGACTGGAGAGCAGAGGAAGGAGAGGGGGAAAGGTAAAGAGGTGCGTCTCGCAGCCCATGCAACCGGCCCACATGCTAGCATGTACCGTAGACGTTGTGCCAGCGCGCACGTGCTTGCTGCAAACCCCCTCAACTGCTGTATTACTTGCACGTCGCAGTCATTTCCTGGGGCCCGTGCTTCCACTTGCCTTGACAATGGAGTAGGCCTTATTGGGGCCCACATCCTCCCATGTGTAGGCCGAACTGGTATAGTTCTTGTAGCCAGAAGTCACCTGAGGGGAGGGTGGGGTGGGTCAGTTGTTGACAGTAGTAGGGCAGGGGGGTAGACCCAGGAGGTGACCACAGCCAGGTAGGCAGAACTGTGGGAACACACACTAGCACGCGCACACATCCTGTTTCACGGCCGGTATGATGCGCCATGATGCGCGTACCATGTAACCAACACACACACACACACACTCTCTATCTCTATGATACTGCAACACTCCAGCAGAAAAAGGCAAAGGGCAGCTGCACAGAGGCAGTCCAAGGCAAAGGGCAGCTGCACAGAGGCAGGGCAAGCTACATGGCACACACCTTGTAGCTCGCGACAGAGCCGCGGCAGCCCTTCGCGGTCCAGACCTTGAACTTGTTCAGGCCGGCGTCGCAGCAGCGGGTCGTGTTGGCAGGGTAGTTGTTGCGCACGAAGCAGCCGGAGAGGTCCAGCACGACTGCGGCAAGAAAGGAAGGCAGCAAGGCCGAACACATTCAGGCCAGCACTGAGGCGAGCCTGCACGGTGTTAGTGACCCTTATGCAACGCAACCAGTGTGTAACGCAACCTGTATGCAGCGCAACCTGTGTGTAACAGCTACAGTACAGCTGCAGAGTGTTGAAAAATTCAATGACGGCTCTCCGCACACACCAATCTTCCAGCACATAGTCCACCGTTGGGTTCTCGAGTCCTTGGTGTAGTTGTGCAGGTATGCCGTGTACCGCCCCGTGTCAGGATCCTGCAGTACAGTGTGACAGAGTGGTGAGACAGAGTGTGGCAGTACATTTTCGAGAGGAGATGCAAGGTCGTGGCTGGTGTATGCATGCAGCGCCTGACATGGGACAGTAGCAGCAGTACGCTGAGCACGAGCAGTGCGCGTGCGCGCTCTGCATGGGCTTTTGTGTGGGTCAGCTCGAGCACACGAGCATATCCACAAGAAGGTGGGTTCATGCTATGCGCACTTCTTCAGGGTGCATCAGCATGGGTGCATCATCATGGACCTTGAAGCCAGACGCAGCAACACCCACCATAGCACAGTTCTCGAAGGGGAATGGGGAACCTGTTAGGGGGTTCTTGATGGCATGTGCGCAGCCTACAGATTAAGGATATGATCAAAGCATCGCAAGGTTAATCTGTGCATTTGGCAGCGTTGAGGAGGATGGAGGGGAAGCGGGGCCGCATGGGTGAGTTGTGGCAGCTGCGCAGGTGCGCCACACCTGCCCAGAGTTGCAAGCGCCACAACAGCCATGTGTACATGCTTGCATGGCATGGCGCGGGCGCAGCATGGCCCTGTAAGTGCCCCATTTGTAAAGGCAGCGCGGCCAAGTTCGCAGCAGCGCGTTTAAACGCAATCGTGGGCTTCTGGTTGTCCGGTCCAAGCAGCAACTCCTAAACAGCGCATGACAGCCATGATGAAAGCAGCCCACACCGCGTGTCGCGTACCCACCCGCCACTAACAGCAGTGCCAGGGCCACCAGAGGCCCTCGTTGTTGATGGAAAGTCATGGCTGCGTGCCCCCCTGCAGTTGCAGGTTGCGAAGATGTACGCGACAGATGGCCCCCTGAGAATGGCGTAGCAATTGTTGCCACCATCAGTTTCAGCATGCTGAGCTTGCGTCTTTGGTGGTGGCTTGCCCCAGGGATCATGTTGGATCAAAGCAGACACAGCTGTTGTTGCTGTAACATTTATAATTGAACTCAGCGAATTGACATTGAGCCAATGCCCTCTGCTGTTCATGCAGGTCAAGCTTGAGCGAGAGGCGGTTGCATTCACGTACTTGCTTGGGGAGTGGAGAATAGCAGAGGCCGCTGCAATTTAACTAAGTAGTGCGCACGAACGCTGCGGTTAAACCCATCAAAGTCACACATGTAGTCAATGTGCGTCGACTGACATGTAGCTGGTGCTGTTACTGTGTCAAGGTGCGTGGCCTTAACCTCAGAGCCTGCAACCCACTGCTCTTCAGGCTTGACACTGCCATGCCCATAGAGCAAACGCAAAAGCTGTAGCCACCCAGCTGCAACAGTGTTTACAATCGCGCCCACCACATACACGTGACCATACCGCACTGCCCCACGCACCTAGCAGCAGCAGCTGGCTTGCAAACATGTGGCGTATGCGTGCGCCCGGCCCATTAAACACCAACCCCCTGAAGCAAATTATTGGGCCATTCAGCCCGTTCCAACCCCTCCAATCCCGGCCCCAAGCCAGATAGAACCAGGCCCGTAGCCTGGCCCGCAGCACCCCAAAAATGCTGGAGCCATGCGCACCCAGCGAGCAAGACAAATAAATCTGCAACCCCTGCGTAAAAATGGCCTACATACTAGAGCAAAGCATGTGCCGTAGAGTGCAGATCGTATAGACTTGTAATATATACACCATCACCAGGCACGCCAGCCACACAGCCTCTTATGGCATGTGGCCGCTTTGCCCAGACCCCTGCGCCTCATCACCAACCAATACTTACAGGCAAAGACCGCCTGCTGTGCTGGGCAGCGCACCACCATCTGGTCAGTGTTTCACCCAGTGGTGTAGCCAAGCTGAGCCACTGCCATGCTGACTGATGGCCAGTCACACCCCTGCCAGAAAGCCTGCTGCACCAGTCCTTGTCTTCCTGGGCTTCAGGACTTCAGGCTTGTGGGGGAGGGGGTGGGGCGAAAGGCGGCGGCGGGG
>BDCZ01001106.1:0-10446 GCA_001662365.1 Chlamydomonas applanata
GGGGGGGGGGGGGGGGGGGGGGGATTAGCATGACAGCACATGATGCATGCAGGATCTCCTCACAAACACACTGCTGCAGCAAGCGCATGCATATCATCAACTGGAGCTCGGCCTGCTGGGCGGCTGGCATCAACCCTAATCCCTAAGCCACAAACCCTGAGTGGGGCTTGAAGGGGACACAACATCATGTGGGCGCTGCAACTGACCTTGCATACACAAACAACAGGCTGTTCTATCCATAAGGGATCTCCTCATACACGCTTTTACAGCCGTTACGATGTATTCTGTGCACGGCGCTGCTGCTGGATATTACCAGGAGCTCATGGATAAGATGGGCAAGACCTCTTATCTGACCCCCGTAAGTGCCTGCAGGCCATACAGGCGTCTCTAAACAAGTGCAGCCTCTCATCAGAAGTCTCCCTCACAGGCTCAACTGTCAAGCGCACTGGTGTGGAACCGGATCTGGACTTTTTTGTCCAAAACAAAGCTCCTCTGACACGCGAGCAGCGCAACCTATTCTGCAAGACACTCAAACGCGAGCTGGAGCCACACTATTGGGTTGGCAACATGGCGTACAAGGGTGTGCTTGCCCCCAGGTGCGGGCATGAAACTGTGACTCAGGGGCGCCATGCCACATCATCTATATGCCAAGTGATGGACGATGCACACTGCACCATGCAGACTGGAGCTGGACGTTGGGGACGTAGACCCCCTGGTCGTGGATGCGGCTTGGAAGTAAGTGGGAGGTTGAGTGTTGGGTGCAGTTGGTAGACGCATAGAGGCCTGTCAAACCTTGGGCATGCTAGTAGCCTCTGTGTGGGTGGGATAGACGTCAGATGTGGCACACTACAGACTGCACAATGATGATCAGTTTCTGGCACCTCCGCTCTCTCATCAACTCTTGATTTGGCCTACACTGCCACACGACACGAGCATCCTGCCGCTGGCATTTGAGGCATACGAGGTTCAGTCATACATGGGGACAGCAGCCAGGGCGCCGAGGGCGGTAGTGCTGCCTGGGCGCCTGCGGCTGGGCCAACGCAGCTGAGCCCCACAAGGCCACGCTGGCCACCACATGCCAGCATATATGCTGACTGGCTGTGTGCCCGCATGCACCCTCTGCTAGGGTTTGCGGGTTTGACATCCGGATTGATGAGGAAAGGTACCTAGCCCGTGTATCCGGTCAAAGCACCAATGCTGCTGGCGCTGTGCCTGAGCCTAATCGTGACCAGCTGAGAGGCCGCCCCCACCTGCAGCGCGGGGTCAAGAGCTTGAAGCTTTTCCAGATCGGGCGTGGCCTGCCCAAGTGGTGAGGCACACAAACACGCAGCTGACTGATGCATGGCATGCAGGACCAAGCTGGCTGCCCTTTGAGCCATTCAACTTCCTACTAGCCCACGCTGTGCAGTGTGTGCACGCGCTTAACACGTTGATGAACACCTGCCGTGTGCCCTTACGCTTGCACGGGTGCTCACGGTAGTGCCCTTACGCTTGCACCAACCTGCGCGCATGTGCCACAAGAACCATAGAATGTACAACTGCTGCACTGCTGTACTTGCATGCTGCATGGCTGCAGGCCTGGCCTTCTGCTGGAGGCAGTGGTCCTCAACGCAGACAGCCACAGCAGCTCTGGTGGGACAACACAGCCGTGTGATAACACAGGCTACGCCTTGTTCAAGGCCGCCCTGGCTGATTTTGCTGCCGGCACCTACACGAGCCCCATTGCTCTGCGTCGCATTGCGGAGGGTGTGCTGCCTCGCAGCTGGGCGCAGGCGGACCGCCACTGGCCAGACAACTGGAGTAAAGTGTTGAACGAGAAGCTGTTGATGGTCTGGAGGCGGCAGGCGGGTAACCTACTGAGGCAGCTGAAGCGGCAGGAGGGAAGCATCAGCAGGTGGCAGCACATGGAGGACATCATCATCCACAAGGCCTCCTGAGCCGATGGTACGGGTGCAGAGGTCCATTGCATGAGCATCATGCACCTGCAAACCGTGTTGGTTAGCCAGTTTGCTGTGTTGTGCCTGGGGGGTGCAGCTGTGGTGGTGCGGTGCAAAGTGGATGGGCTGGTGTATGTCGGATTAGTGCTTGCTTCACTCATCTGGAACATCGTGCAGGCACTTGGCTCTATATAGCCTTAAGGGAACTGCTAGTTGATGGGCTCCGGCAAGCAGATGAATCTGTGAAACGCCGTGTTATCATCGTATTATTTTTATGCACCTGCAAACCCCCTCACACACTGAAGGTGAACAACGACAGTGCAAGAGTGCCCGGTGCTCTGTGATGCCCATCCCACGCCATTCCATGGCACTTTGCACAAGCCTCATGCTGCCATGGCTTACAGTTCATGGGGGATGCTCCATGCCTCATACAACGCATGGCCCATACAGTAGCCGAGGCTCATGCGTTCAGTTGCCCTGCAAGCACCACCACCGCAGGCCCCATCAGCACCACCTGCCTTGCACTGCTGTCCACAACCACTTTCAGATCACCCCCTCGTTGTGAGCATTGGCGCGCTGAGATAGGCGCGTCATGGCTGGTGCCTTTGCCGAGGATGGGTGCCCAGTAGGGGCCCAGCACTGCGTGTGCTGAGCCTGTGACTGGGTCCTCTGGGATTCCCATCTGCAGGGTGAGGGTGGAGTGAGTAGGATCGGGCCGGAAACATGGGCATGCAGTTATGCAGGCTTCTCAATATCCGCAGCCACATTTTTGCATTGCTGCATGTGCAGATCAACACGTAGTTAGGCCAGTGCGCAGTTTTAAAGTAAGTTCAGGGTAGGATTGGATTGGATTAGGTTGCGGTACGTTGGGTTGCGTTGGGTTGTGGGCTGGGTTGTCAGGTGGAAAGCATACAGGTTGCAGTCCAAGACGTTCAAAGGACTCCTTCAGCCATGCAGCAGGTGTAGCGGGTGTTGCAGTGTAGCGGGTTTGGGCAACGGCAGCGCTGACAGCAGTGCAGCTGGATGCTTACCCAGGGCCCGTAGAAGCGTGACAGGATGTCATAGCCAGAATCACCTGCATCAAGAGCAGCGCAGTGTGGTGGGATCATGTTACAGCATGGCCTGCCTAATGCCATGTAACAATACAAGCATCTTGTGTGCATGAGGGCAGCGGCGTGTAGTGTCAGCTGGGCAAGGATGCTCCCGCGCGCCCCGCCCACCCCATCCCACCCCAAAAAGACCTGGTGTCTGGTTCAGCAGCTGCGCTCTGCTGTCTGCAACTCTCCAGCGCAATGCGGCAGCACACATTTGCTCAGGCCACCCGCTGTAGGCTGCACAATCCCTGTCCCAACCGCTCTCACGCTCTTACCTCCGTGGCACGTGACGATCACGCCATGCACATGCTCCCCTCCCACCGCCGCATGCATGGCAGCTGTATCGGGCTGGATGGCCTCGAGCTGTGCACGGGTGGTGCTGTCGCTGAGCCTCAGCAGCAGGTAGTCCATACGATTGGCTGCCGTGAAAGCAGCATCCACAACCTGTGGGTGTGGCAGAGCAGCCGTGCAGCTCCTCGTGCTTTTGTCGGCGGCAGAGCAATCCAGGTACCATAACGTCCATAAGCAATGAGTGGACACTGGATTGAGAAGCATGGCACAATGGACGCATGGCTTGGCGTCACACGTGATGGTTGAGTGCACACAGAGACTTGGCCAGTGGCAGATACTGCGTGGTTTGTAAGCACAGGTGAGGTGCAGCTAGCCATATCAACCCTCGTGGGATGAGGGCGCCCATGATTGCGCGGTCGGTGCATGCTCAGGCCCCTCCTCATACTCTATCAGATGAGTAGCCGACAGTTGGATACATCACTTATGTCAGCTGTTTGTGGTCGAGACTGCCACACATGCTCACCTCATAGGTGCCTGTGCACGCACGCTTGAGGGCCTCGAGTGCTGGCCCCTGTAGTAGGGGTGATGGCAGGGGGTCGGTGGGTGGGGCGATGGGCAGCCGCATCTGTAACCACAATGCGGCTGCCTGGCTGCCCTGCTGCTGCTCTGTGCTGGGCCTGGGTTGTGCCAGGGAGACGGTGAGCTGGCCGCTGCGCGTGTGGAAGTGAATGGTGTCGTGCACGTTGCTGCGCTCTGCACGCAGGCGGCGGGCAGCATACCGACAGATGTGGAACAGCTGTTGAAAGTACCCGCACTGGTGAGGCACTGCAACGTCTGCAAGGCCAGAGTCAGGATGCCGCATGCACGGTAGACTTGACTTGTTACAGCGTTTCCCATTAGGGGTGCTGCGATTCTCTGATCTTCCTGCACGGTAGACCTGCAGAGCATATGTAGTGCCATGCTGGGGCAGTACCTTTGAACAGTGCAGCTGCAGCCGCCAATGTGGCATGGCCGCACAGCGGCACCTCTGCGGTTACACAGCATTCAAGTGTAGGAAGTAATGCGCGCATGTTTTAGCCAATCAGCCCTAGGGTGAACACACCTGGGTGGATCCACCTGGGTGAAACCACCTGGGTTGGCCCACCACCACCTGGGTGATCCATGCATCCTTCATCGCCAGACCCAAGTGTCCAACACCAAAACAGGCGCACCCGCCGCTGCCCTGGCCAAACCCAGTGTGCATGTCAAGGGGCCATGGCAAACCTGTTGTGGGCGTGAACCAGCGCAGCTTGAAGTGCTGAGCTTGCTTGAAAGGGTCCCCAGAGATGCCTGGGGAGTGCTTGGGGTCCTGCACCCAGTGCGCATAGGTTGTACACATGCAACCATGTGTTGGTTACCGAGCACGCAGATGGATTACTTGTGTCAGGAGCCCTGCCATGGAAGGCCTGCCACCAAACGCGCATGGGCAAACGTGCAAGTGTGCAGTGCATAATGTGCGCCCATGATGCAGTGCACTGAAGCAGACTTTGCTGCATACGTGCGCATGCCCGACCTCATAATTGCTCCATGCAAGCCATCAGGGATCAATCCATGGATGGCTCCCGTGTGGCAGTAACAATTAAATGTGACGCACCAGCTCCACAAAGGACGTTTCCGCCAAGTTCATCTCTGCAGCGATCTTTTGGCGCCGATCATCAGTAAACGGTGCGGCATCCTCAAGGAGCACTACTGCCGCTTGATTCCCCGCAAAGGGCACGGACGAGAAGGCGTCTACAATGAATATGGGCGGCATGATGTGACGATCGGGCTGGGAACGGCAGATGCTGCACTGATAAGTACAAAAATAATGTGAGTGAGAAGCGGTACAGCGGTACAGCACCTGCTTAGGAGCATGCTGAAGGAGGCTGTGCTTAGCTGCTTCCTTTTTTCAAGCCACGCCTTTGGCACCTCCTACTTTAGATTACCGTGTCTTACATCGCAGAGCTTGGCATGACAGCGCCACTTGCATTCATCAGGCAGGCAGGCCACATGGATCACATGCGCTTAGCTCCTCTCATGAACACGCACAGCTGCCTCTCATAACACTGTAGACCACTCAAAAACGCCACCAGCCAGAAGCCATGGCCTTGGGAACTTCACATTGTGGGCCCCACCACCAGACAACACAAAAAACACTCTTAGTGAGGGCACAAGTAATCATACACCGTGCACGTGCATGCATGCCCTTCCCCACACCAGCAACAAGGGTTGCCCAACCCATCCAGCTCAGCTGTAACCAATCTTCACCCGCTTGCCTTGTGGGTAGCCACCTGCCTTGCTTGCCACCGCTTCAACCCACCAGTGAGACCAATACAAGCACAGATGCATACTGCGGCCTGCCTGCTCAGCTGCGCACATCCACAGCAATTGAGGGTGCGGCAACCACAGGCGGCGTGCCAACAGCCCGTGTGTCATGTGTCCAGTCTGGCAGTGGCCCCACTTTCTGGGGAGGCCAGTACTTGAACACTGCTCGCCCGAGCACGTTCTCCACGGGCAGGGGGCCCCATATGTGTGAGTCATACGAGTTGTTGCGGTTGTCGCCCATTACAAAGATCTGTGCGCACAGGTTTGGGGCAAGCAGTACAAAGCACCATTGCGTGGGGGGGTAGACATGAGGCAGTACAGAACACCATTGTGTGTACGGTGCATGACTGCAGCGGCTGCAGCGTCTTAGCGGCAGTACAAACAGTATCATGTCGCAATACAACGATCCATGTCGCGGTGTGCTCATATGCCAAACCACTACGGCACTAGTGGCAATAGCAGAGGCGCACTCACGTCCCCGGGGGGTACCGTCAGCGGCTTGAGCACGTACGCAGGCTTCTCATTGATGAATGGCTCCCGCTGCGCCACGCCGTTGACGTACAGCATGCCGTCATGCACCTGCGCCGTTAACGTACAGCAGCAAATGTGCAGCAGATGAGAGCAGTACATGCAGTACAGTGTGACGGCAGTAAGGTGAATGCTGCACATCCACTGATGGTCAGCTGCAGGGCGTGCGCATGTGTGCTCATGCATGCAAGGTGTGGTGGGCCATGGGCCAGCGTTGGCCATGCGGCAGGGCCTCAGATCAGACGAATCAGCCCTGGGGCCAAGGCCCCCTCAGCTTCGGGAAAAGGATATTTGTAACGTTTTGGTCTCGTCACCGGCCGTGCTATGTCGCAAGCAAGCGTGCAGGATGCCTGTGTAACCAGCCGTGCCTACTGCCACTGCCAAACTCCCGCAAGCCCGCATGTGTGCAGCATTTGCATGTTGCTGCGTGGTGCTACATGGAGGGCATTTGCGTGGATGTACTTGTGCAAGAGATGCGCATTCACACAGCAGCACATGGATGCACAGCCGTTGGTCATCCTGCTGTTGCCAATCCCCTAGACATGCATGCACGCATGCTGCTGCCGGTTTGTTGCAACAAGCTGGTGAGCTGGTGGTGGCTAGAGCTGGCCTGCTGCCAGGCGAAAATACCTACAATGCACCGCTGCACACCCCACCTACCTCGACGGTGTCGCCCGCCACAGCCACAATGCGCTTGATGAACACATCGTCATCTAGGAAAGAGCGCGATGAGATGCCACGCGCAGGGTGGAAGATAATGACATCACCAGGCGTAGGTGGCCTGCAGGACAATGCCGGGATATGTGTGACTCCTTGTACGATGTGCAACTGATGTGGTGGAGCGCGGCGTGGCCAAGTGCGCGCGCTACTTCCCAAAGGCCGATGGGGAGCGGCTGGCGTGCAGCAGCTGAATTGATCGTGGGCTGTGCGAGATGGCTGACGCGCAGCTCCAGGGCTTGCTTGCATGATGTGCCGCAAGGCGCACTGCTGGTGCATGTGGAGCTGCTGCTTCCCATCGCATGGCAACCGACCGCTGTACAAAGTCATGCCAGCCTCACGTCTGGTAGCCATGCACCGCGTCCGATGGCATACACTGACACGTACTGCCCCCCCACACCATGTAATGCCTGGTGCATCATGTACGCGCACCTCACAAAGCGGTACGTGATCTTCTCCGCGATCAGGCGGTCGCCGACGTCGAAGGATGGGTACATGGACAGGGATGGGATGAAGCGCGGCTCGGCAATGAACCTGCAAGGCATGAGGGAGACGCGTTGTGGGATGGGGCCATGTCCAATCCATGTCGGTAGCTGGTGAGCGGGCCAGCTGCGCTGGGACACACAGCAGGTGTAGGGGTTGCTTCAGTGCAGCGGTTGCAGCCTCAATGAGACAGCCGCCGCCCCCGGGGCGGCTCGTGCTCAGCACCAAGCACCGCGCTGAGCTGCGCAGTGCTGTGCAGGCCCTTGATGCTGCGGTGGGCGCCATCCAAGGTGCCATGAATGCCCTTGCCCTGCTATCTCAGTCCTGTCGCTGCCGTCTCAGTCCCATACAGTCCCAGTCGCGCTAAATCTTGTCACACTAACCTCCACCCGCACTAAGGACATTCCCAGCCTCAGGCGTACCACCGCCCGCCCTGCCCGCTCTTAGATACGCATGCGCAGCTAGGGACTGCGCCGTGCTCCAGTCCCCACCCTATAGTGTTGCTGCACTTGTACCGCCTGCACCGCATGCCTCACCAGCGGATGCCGTACGAAATGGCTACTGCCAATGTGATGGTCACGAGGTCATCCTTTGAAATCTTGAGCCCCAGCACCTCAATGTACCCTGAGCTGTCGCCCTCTGCGGTCTGCTGCCGCTGTGAGCTATTGCTGTTGTTGCCGTTGCCATTGCTGCCGTGGTTGTTACCGTCCTGCCCACTTGTGCTGGGCTGCTCATCTGCGGGGTGCAGTTGTGTGTGGAGTGCTGGGTTCAGCGACCTCCATGCCATGATCACGTTGCATGCAGTGACAGAGAGCGAGTGCAGGCAGGGCAGCGACAGGGTGCCTCAACCCGTACTGCAGGTAAGCATGCATTGGCATGTGGGGCGTGTGGAACACAGCATGGCGGCACTCGCGCACCCCCATGCGCCTGCCATGCACACGCACCTGCAGACACCTCAGGTGCCTTCTCTGACCCCGGCAGCTTAGTACTGTTGCACACGTGCCCATGACGTGTCCGGATGGAGCTGGCAGTCCTGCGGCAACCACAGGTGCATGCACATATCCAAAGGCCTTTGGACGAGCACCACGCAGGCCCCAAACCTCCTTGTGCAGTTACCGCGCCCCTTGCCTGCGTCCCATCGCATCATAGCCGACAGTGTTGTGTTCATGCTGTGAAGATCTCACCTGATAGGGCTCACAGGCGTGCAGACAGCTGCGGTTTTTTGATTGGTCCTGCAAGACAACTTCGTCAACCCCCGCATCCTGCCAAGACCCAACACACGGTTCATGATGGCGCTGCCGATGTGGACACGGGCTTGGGAGCGCCTTAATCCTGCACTCGGGCAGTGGCGATGACGGGGCTCATTCGCGACCTTTTTTCTCACTTCGTCACATTTTTGTTAGGAGCTGGAATGTAGGCGGGGTACTTGCTTGCGTTTTTGCTCGGCGATGGCATGACACTTCTCTGATGGACCTGGGCCTCAAATGGCTTGCCGAGCTTGATAACGCAACCTGCCGACCCCTCAGACCCCGAGGCACGTACCCCAGCCTACCACCAAGGGGCAGTATTGCCACTAGAAGCTGAATTTGTACGGTTCATGCTCCATTGAGAGATTGCCAAGCAGAGATGGCAGCCCCGGGGCCATCTTCAGCTCCGGCAGGGAGCATTCAGGCGCCGGATGAGCACGATGCTACTAGTCCGCACGGAGCCGATGGGGCTCTCGGCACGCTGTCTGCACCTGGCGAGTTCTATGATGATGGTGCACCACGGCTGGTACAGCACCGGGACGAGCTGCCGCCGCTGCACTTGTGCTCGTTTAAAGGTGCGCCAACCTGCAGCTTTCCAGGGCGTGCATGCTCACACCCTTGCATGGGGCGGGGCGAGCGCGCTCGTGCCATCTAAGGTGCATGCCCACTGCTCTCCCCTTCCAGGTGACCTGGCGGGTGTACTGGCCTGTATCACCAATGGGGAGAGCGTCAACGAGGTCATCATGATGCCTAACCAGAGAGGTTCCATTGTTTGCGGGGTGCGTGCGGGGGTGCGGCCCGAGGCGCGCACTGCGCCCGCAGTGGCATGCTCATCTGCGGCAGCCATGCACCATATGGCCTGTAGCGGCTCATGCGAGTGCAGCGTGTGCAAGAGGGTGCAGGGGTGCTTAGGGTGGCCGAGGCATAGGGCGGATCAAGAGTTGCATGCCGTGTGCCTGTCGAGACACAAAAGAGTGGCGTGCGCACCCGTCCCAAGGCACAGCCTGCTGAGTAGACGCATGGGCTGTGCCCATGCGCGCAGCTGCACTAGGCATGCAGGATGGGGCATGCTGTACAGCCTGCACGCGATGTGTCATCCTCCTGGATGGTGCACGTGTGGCAACGCCACCCAAGCTGGGCCACAGCAGTTGCACAGCACAGCCATCAGCACAGCACCACACCGCGTGATGCGCGTACAGACGAATTCCTGAGACCCCAGCACAACCTGGATTTCCAATCCCACTGTACTGGCGCCCAACTCCTAAAAAAGCCATAGCCCCTCCCCTGTCCCGCTGCAGATCACCCCGCTATTCCTAGCTGCCCAGAAAGGACACATGAAGATGGTGCGGCTGCTGGTGGAGAATGGTGCCAACCCCAACCAGCCATCCTACATCCAGGGCTCCACTGACTTGTGCACGCCTGCAGAGGTGTGTGGTTGCCTGCGGCCGCATGATGGGCGGGCGCACCCAGTAAACTGGTTGCACTGTGGCGTAGAGCTGTGCCATAGAGCTGCACACAAAGCGGGGACGGGGTGCATGGTCATAATAACAAGAATGGGGGGAGTGCAGCAGGGCACGTGCTGCAAGGGGCCATGTGCGTTTCATGGCTTCATAGGGCACTCCTGTGCAGTAGTGCCTGTTGTGTGCCGCGCACGTGAGCCATACCTGTCGCCACCCTTCCTCCACCCCCGCCCCTCCGTCCCGCACCCCGAATACTCGCTGCCGCCCCTGGCCTCCCCTTCATCACCCCGCCCATGTCTCCCGCCTTCCGCCCACCCCCCCACCCCACAACAACCCACCCCAATCC
>BDCZ01001108.1:0-10411 GCA_001662365.1 Chlamydomonas applanata
GGGTGGGAGCGAGGGTGGGGAGATGGGGGCGGCAAAGTGATGGGGGTGGGGGTGGTCGGGTGGGGATGGGGGCAGGGGCGGGGATCAGCGGTGGGGGTGCTGGGTGTGGCGTTATGGGGCAAGGGGTGGGGGATGAGGACGGGGGGTGCCTGAGGTTCAGGGGACAAGGGCGGGCAAGGTGTGCGACGGCTGCGTGTGTGCATCCCCTGTACCACCTGCTGCACACCACCCGTACCGCTGCCTGTACGCTGTACTGCACCCCGACCCGTACCGCCTTTCCCGCCTGCTGTACACCGCAGTACAACGTGGACAAGATCGTGGCCGAGGTGGACGTGGACCGCGACGGCCGCATCTGCTACGCCGAGTTCTGCGACATGCTCCGGAACCAGCCGGAGCCTGCGCTGTTAGACGCGGGCGCCGACGCGGATGGCGGGGGCCAGTGGGGCGCGTGGGGGGAGGCCACGGATTCTGGCCGCCTGCTGCTCGCGCTCCCCCCCGACTCGCGCGCAACCACGCGCAACAACTCGCTCGCGAACTCGCGCAACACGTCGTCGAATGACCGCACGCTCGCGTCGGGCCGGTCAATCGGCCGCTCCATCGGTGGGAACTCGATGTACAATGAGTCACGCTTTGCGCCTGCCCGCTCCAGCCGCCCGTCGAACGCGGGGAACCGCTCGATCGGTGCGGCGTCGGCGGCCGGCACGGCGCGGCCGTCACTCGGGGGCACCCGCGCGACGTCCAACGCGTCGTCCACCAACTCGCGCTTCGGATCCATGCGTGCCGCCGCCGCGTTTGCCACCGACGCCACGCTACACGCGGCGAACGAGAACCTCCAGCGCGCGGTCCTCGCACAGGCGGCAGCTGCCGCGGCGATTGCAGCAGTCGCCCAGGAACAGGCTGCTGCTGCAGCAGCCTCCAGCCACACCACCACTGCCTCCAGCCCCCCCTCACCCTATTACCAAAAGGAAAGTGTGACCCCTGAGCCGACCTCCGCGGGCCCCCGGGCGCTGAACTCAACGGACACGGTGGTAGGTGGACGGCCCACCCCACGCTCCGCCCTCGCCCACCCGTCACGTGGCACGCCCACGGCTGCGTGGCCGGACGACGGCGGCCGCCCCCACCACGCGCCCAGCGTGAAAGAGCAGGGCGTGCGGTGGCAGGATACGTTGGAAGAGGAGGAGGTGCTGATCGAGACGCATAAGTCGTCCACCACGCCCACTCACCACGGCAGCCACAGCAACGCCGCGGACGTGCCGCACGGCCACCGCACTTCTGCGCCCGCTGCCGGGACCCGCCAGCAGCAGCAGCAGCAGCAGCGCGGCCTAACCACCCGGGCGTCGGCGGATCCAAGCGGTACAGGTGGTATGGGCCGCGGTACGGTCTCGGAGCAGGTCACGCCGGCGGTACGCACCAGTACGGCAGGCTCTACCGCACGCGCTGCCGCGCTGACAGCCGCCGCCGCCGTGGTCGGATCCATCCTCCCAGCCGGCACCTCCCCCACCCGCACCTCCCCAAACACAGCAGCCCACTCCCAGCGCCCCTCGCCCAGCACGCCCGGCGGCCCGGCTGGCATGCGGCCGCACCCCCCGCCTGTGCCGCCGCCGCCCGGGGGCGTGGACCGTTCGTCTCCCACGGACAGCGCGCAGCGCAGCAGTGCCCCCAGCCCCAAGAGCGCCCTCACGACAGGAGACTATGAGATCCTGGAGGGTGGGGCGGGGGCGGAGGCGCCCCGCCGGAGCCCGCTCGCAGCCCGCCGCGTGCATGTGGTCGCGAATGAGCCGTTGGGCTGCACTGCGGCGGCTGCAGGCGCCCTGGCCGCCGCCAACGCCGCCGCTCACATGCCCCCGCCTGCAGCTTCCGCCAAGCCGCTGCCGCCGCAGCAGCAGCAGCAGCAGCCGCTGCATGGGCAGGTGCAGCCGGTGAGCCATGGCGGCGCCGCACCGCCAGACCCGCTCATGGACGACGTTGCGCGCCGCACCAAGTCGGCTGTCTAGAGCGTTTTCGTGACCAGCAGTCGACCTGCTGCAGGCGCGTGCTGGCGGCCTGGGCGGCTAGCTGTTCACAGAGAGCGGCTCCGGAGCTCGGGAGCTCAGGAGCTCGGGAGCTCGGGATCTCGGGAGCTCAGGAGCTCAGGAGCTGCATCAGGTGCTGTGATGGAGCTGGGGCTAACATAGGGCTCGGCTGGCTTGCGCTTCATGGCCATGGTGCGAGGAGGCGGTTGGGCCATGGGCACATGCCGGCTGAATAATCGTCTGTGGGTGTGCCGTGAGGGTGTGCTATGGGGGTGCGCTGCACTGTGTACGTGAGGTGCAGGTGGAGGTGGAGAGGGGGGAGATGAGTGAGGTGTGGGGTGGTGGGGGCCAGCCACAGTGCTGGTGTGCTCGGCTCAGCCTATGCTATGTTGCTGTGGCTGGGCTGTTGCACTCTGTTTCCTGCTGAGGCGAGTCAGGATGTGAGTGGGGGTGATTGAGACCGTGACTGTAGTGTGGTTTGCAGTGTGCTGTGCAGAGTGATGTGCAGTGTGATGTGCAGCACACGGGCATGGGCATGACGCTGGTACCTCAGCTGACATGCCGTGTGAGGGGGTTTGGGGGTGGGGACGGCGCATGTGCATTGGCGCTGTGCCAGTAGTAGCTTGTTCAGGCCGGCAGCAGCATGTACTGCATGCGCTGCATGGGCGGTGGCACGCCCCGAACAGGATACATGCATGATGGTTGGTGTGAGACGAGCAGAGCTGGCAAAGGGCGTTGGTGCAGCTCAACAAAACAGAACAAAACCGTGCAAGTGAGCTGGAGGGCTGGAGGGCGAATGTGCTGTGCTGTGGTGTGGTGTTTGTGATGGATTGGAGGAAGGCACCTCTTGGCAGGGTGGCTGCACAGGCTGGCAGCCAAGCAGCCAAGCAGCCAGCCATGCAGCCATGACCATGACCATGACCATGACCATGGGGTGTTGGATTCATGGGATGCCATCGGCAGGTGGTGGGAGGCAATGAACTAATGCGTGGCGCTTGGCTGTGGTGGTAGTGGTGGTGGTGGTGTGTGCCCAGTGCAGGGAGGTACTAGCTGTGCAGCATGCAGGCAGCTCCCATGAGACTTGTCTGTAGATGTGGGAGGGGCATGCAATGCATGGCTGCCCATGACAGGATGGAGGCTGTCATCTCTCCCTTGCTTGAACGACTCGGTGGCTGATGGACGGGGCTTGCCAGAACTAGCAGGCATAGCTGATGGAGATACCTGGGCATGGATATTTATCATGGGGCTCGGCGTTACACGTGATGCGCTTGTTTTCTTTTGCCTTTCTTGCATGGATGCTGCTGGTTGAGGCGGCTGAGAGCATCTGTGGCATAGTGGCTATGGATCCAACGAGCCCGATGCTCTAGCTCGTGCTCACCCCACCTTCACTTGATGCGCGAGTACAGCTGTAACAAAGGTAACTACAGTTGTAACAAAGGTAACTACAGTTGTAAGACAGGAAACTACCGAAAATTACAGTCGCAACAAAGGAAACCACAGTCGTAACAAAGGAAACTACACTTGACTGATTAGTAATTCAAAGGATTAGTAATTCAAAGGTAAGAAGGTGCCTTGCAGTAACAAGGTGCCTTGCAGTAAAAAGGCCTTGCAGCAGCCAGCCAGCCAGCCACAGGGCCACACACAGACAGGTCACACACATCGATGCAGCACTGTGCAGGGGCACCAAAATGTGCTGTACTGGAGGACGCTCACTCAACCTCACACACCCTCATTGCCTCTCTTCTTCATCATCACACGCACACTCCTGCAGCTCACTTCATCTCACTCCATCTCTCTCAGCACACGCACACACTCTCTTCACCCACACTCATGTACGCTGCAGCACTCCAACGCTGACCAGAGTAACAACTGGCCCGGCACAAACTGCACAACTGCCAAGCCATACAACTGCCGAGCCATGCATACAACTGCCTCCAACTGCCTCGCTTGCCAGCTCAGGGGCAGACCTACCTCACTGTCAGGGGCAGCAGTACAGCCTCTCTCTCATGGGCAGCGGTACAGCCCCACTCTCACGGGCACGGTACAGCCCCACTCTCACGGGCAGTTGTACAGCCCCACTCTCACGGGCAGCGGTACAGCCCCACTCTCACGGGCAGCGGCACAGCCTCATGCCGCCTTGAAGGCAGGAATCACCTTGCCCAACAACTGCTGCCCCTGCGACACTGCTGCCTGTAGCTGAGGGAAGGTGCGCAGGAGGGAAGCTGACAGGAAGGTACTCCCCTTGACTGCGATGTACAGAATGCCTGCAGGCAGATGAGGCAGGGGGGGGGGGGTGCAGGTTGGTCAGATAATGTGTCAAACTGCTGCTGTGTATGTACGGTAGGCTCAGCACCTCGCATGTCCTCTGTACCCAGCCTCCTGCATGCCTCCCACTGCCACCATACGCGTCAAAGGGTGCCATCTGCTCGCACAGGTGCAGGTGGCAGAAGCGCATGCAGATGCATGCGTGCTGCCGTTGACTGCCATGGTGCCATGTACCAGCCATGTACCGTGGCAGTCAACAAATTTCAGGTTTCACGTTGCATGGCCTTTGACCTGTGAGGGGCTGCTCGCCGTCTTTCTTGAATGACAGCAACAATGTTCTGCTGTCTAACTCACAGTCTGCATCATGAACATCCATGCAGTCTGCCACAAAGTGTGCCATGACGCCATGTACCATATACCCCAGTGTCGAGTGCATGCGCCATGGTTGCCACATACATAAACATCCACCTCATGGGACCTTTTCAAACGGCACAACCCACCAAATGGCAGTCCCAGGACCACTGCCACCAGGCACAGCAGGATGGCGATGACGAGCACAGCCTCCGCCATTTCAAGCACAAAACGCCGAAGTCGCGGGATAAGCAGTAGGATGACAGCGTGCGCAAGGATGACGGTGTACAGCATGGTTCTTTGGACTTCGGGATCGATCTTGGCTAGGTCTGGAAGTTGTTTTGACTCAATTGATGTCATGACAATCTCAGATGCTGCTTTCAGGTTCAGCGCCTGCTGCTGATGGAACTCGTTGAAGGAATCCATGACGGTACCAAAATCCATGGCGGAGAATTATGTTGGAATGTTTAGGCAGAGCCTAGCAAGCTGTAATTTGGCTGCTGACGGAACATGCGCAACTGAACATTCGCAGAGTATGTGTGTGTGATGCGTGACAGAACGTTGCTTTCTGTGCGCCTGCTCAGCCGCCTACAATCTGCCACGCCAGATGCTCGTACGCAGCTGATCAAATGGCGGACGAGCAGTGGTCCCAAAACGTACGTCACCTGCCCCGTGACCAGCGATCCCCCTTCTCCCGCAAGTTCTACAAACGCACCAGGCTAGCTACGAACGCCCTGGTCGGTGGGGTGGTCATCAGCTGCTTACTATACGATTGGGACTCCTACCTGGGTACTGACCAGCATGTGTTCAAGGGCATCAGGCCAGCAGCTCGGCGTGCACTAGACTGGCTGTGGGGTGTGGATCAGGCACCACAGGCTCAGCCCTCGACTGCGGCACAGCCGCGCTCATGAGCGCGCATGGCGGCGGCATGCACGCCCAGCACGCGCATGCGCGCTCACTCCTGGCCACCCTGCTGCTCACGCGTGGCAGGCAGCAGGGGGAAACCCCAGGGGAGTGCCTAGACTACTGTGCCAGGTGTGCATTAGATCCATTAATGTTTAATGTGCGCATGCCCCGCATCAGACATACCTCGCGCCCATGCCATGCCTTGCAAATGATGTGAGTGGCCTCACCATGCAGCACACAACGTGCTACATGTGATCATGCAGCTCATGCATGCACTTCATAGTTGCACTGCACACACCGCCGTGGGTGCAGGCACAGATGCAATGCGTGACCCCTTCTTTCTCTTCCCTGCTTTGCCACGATGCCCACACAGTGTGGCACTACAGAGTGATGCCAGCTGCCCAGATGATGTGGAGGGGCTGGCAGAGGTCCTCCATGACCAGCTAGCCCTGGTACTGCCTGCCACTGAAGTGGCGGCTGTACTGCGCCAGTGCCAGGCACCCCCACAACAGCAGTTGCAGCCGCCGCAGCAGCAGCAGCCGCAGCAGCAGGGGCAGCAGCAGCAGGGGCAGCAGCAGCAGCAGGCGCATGACAGCAGTGGCAGCAGCGCCAGCAATGGCACAGCCACAGCCACGCAGCAGGCGATAAATCTGTCAATGAATCACCCCACACAGCCGCATGGGGGGCTGCGCATTGGGGCAGCCGAGTTTGTGCCGACCGCCATGGTGCGCAGCTTGGCGCCTGCCGCCCAGCCAGAGGAGGGGGGAGTTGAGGGAGAGGAGGGGGAGGAGGAAGAGCAGAAGGAGGAAGAGGAGGAGGAAGAGGAGGGCTTGTTATGTAGAGGTGGTTATGACCATGCCGATGGTTCATGTGGGGAGGAGGAGGAAGTCTTATGCCATGGTCTACATGGGGAAGAGGAGGTCTCATATGCCGGCTGGGAGGAGGCTCTGCAGCAGGTGCGGGATACCCCTGAGTGGTGGGCCCAGGATGACATGGCATGGGTGGAAGAGGAGGGAGGGGCAGGGGAGGAGGAGGAGGCGGCGTGGTGGCAGGGCGGCAGTGCACACGCCAGAAGGTCTACAGCCCTGGCCTCGGCTGGATCCAAATCCACAGGCCTGGCCTCTGCTGGATCCAAATCCACAGGCCTGGCCTCTGCTGGATCCAAATCCACAGGCCTGGCCTCGGCTGGATCCAAATCCACAGCCCCCACCTCGGCTGGATCCACGACCCTGGCTGCTGCTGGATCCACAGCCCTGGCCTCTGTTGGATCCAGCAGCAGGGGTGTGGCAGGAGCTGGTGTTGAGGGGGCGTGGGGCGCTTGTGGGGGCCTGGCTGCCGTCACCTCACATTTAGATGATGATGGGGCGGCTGAGCTGCTGGAGCTGCTGTTCCCAGCATACAGCACGCAGGCGCTGGGGGCGCTGCTGGCCGCACAGGGCGGGGACGTGGTGGCGTGTGTGCAGGAGCTTGAGGTGATGGAGAGGGAGGTGGTGGGGGCACGTGGCGGGGCCCCGCTGGGGTGCCAGGCAGGGGTGCCACGTGCTGCTGTCGCCGTGGGTGGTGCCGGTGGCAGGGGGCCTGCCCCACCCCAGCCCCTCCCGATGTACACCCGGGGGAGGGGTGCAGCTGCAGTAGCGGCAGCAGTAGCGGCGGGCGGCGGTACGGCAGCGGTGGCGCGCGGCGGTACGGCAGGTGGGCAGAAGCAGCCCCTGGCGCTTGGCAGCCCTGCCGAGTTCCCTGGGCTGGGAAGTATTGCTTCAGCAGTACCCAAGGCTACTGCGGCAGTACAACCTGCTGCGGCAGCACAACCTGCTGCGGCAGTACAACCTATTGCGGCAGTACCTATGGCAGCAGTACGGCTTGCTACAGCACCCCGCACAGCTGCCGCTGGCTGGGCGGCCGCTGCGCAGCGGGGCGCAGCGGCACCACACCCCCCGCGCGCCCGCCCAGCAGCCCACAGCCCCGCCCCAGCCGCCGCCTGGCAGCAGCCAAGAGTGAGGATGGGTGAGCTGGGAGGGGGTGGTCAAGCAGCCTGGAAAGGGGGGCCCCGGCAGCTGCTGCCGGAGGGTGTGCCGTGGGTGAAGACGGGGGCGGCAGTGGCTGCGGCGTATGCGCGTGAGCGAGCCGAGGCGCGTGACTGGGCGCGGCTGCGCAACGCGTGCTTCCAGCAGGTGCGCTGTGCTTCTCCTTGTTGTCCGCCATGAATAGGTTGAGGAACCTTGTTTTTCGCCATGAAAAGGTTGAGGGGTAGCCGAGTGTTAGGTGTTATGGTTGGGGCTCTCAGATGATGTGCGGGGGCACCTGTGCTGCGGCATGTGCTGCGCCTATCGAAACCCCAGGCCACCTACACTAGGCAGCCAAGCAGGTTGTGTCTGCACACGACGCATGCAGTCAAGCATACCTGCCCACGACAACTGACAGTTCACAGCTTGAAACGGACACCCCAAGCGCAGGTCCTGCACCCGCCTGCCACCTGACACCAGCTGCCTCATACCTCCTCCTCACCTCACGCCCTCACGTCATCTCACTCATCCTTGACTCACACTCTCATCTCAAGCCACTCACTCTCACCGTCATCTCCCTCATCTGACTCTCACTCCCACTCTCACTCTCACTTTCAGGCCACGCTCGCGTACCTGAGTGGCGACAAGGCACTCGCTCGCCAGCTGTCGCGCCAGGGGCGGGAGGCAGCCGATAAGATGCACGCTGCGCACGCAGCCGCCGCCTACCGCATCCTCGATCAACGCGAGCAGGCCGCAAACGGCGGGCGGCCTTCAAACGGCGCAAGCGGGCGAGCGGGGAAAGCTGGATCCACTCCTGGCAGCCACGCAGAAGCTGCCCCCGCCTTTTTGGATCTACACGGCCTCCATGTGGCCGAGGCCCTCGCTGTATTGGAGGCCCGGCTGGACGAGCAGTACAACAGGCAGTACGGCGGCAGTAGCGGCTCAGCGGTACGGCAGTACGGAGGCGCCCCGCGGCTGCTGTGCATGTGCGTGGGTGTGGGCAGCCACAGTCGTGGGCCCAAGGCCAAGGCGCGGCTGCCTGCGGCTGTGACGGCTGCCCTGTCTGATTGGGGGCTGGTGTACCGGGAGGTGTCACCTGGGCTGCTGGAGGTGCAGCTGTGACACACAGGGGCTGGCTTGGCTGTACAGGGGTGTGATTTTGACTCGGATATATGATCCTGTCCGAGGAGCCTGTTTCTTATTTTTTATTCATCAGGTTATTCATCAGGTTTTGGGCCTTGGTTCTGGTCTCTGCTGGGTGCCTTTTGGGGCCGGGTGCTCTGCGACTGTGGCTGATCTTCGCCATTGGGGACTGATCCCTTTTCCACAACTTGTGACACCAACTGTGCAGCCAGCCTGGCCCCAACTTGGGAACGCTGCCTTGTTCGCTATGCCACCGTGCTGTAAAGCTTCAGGGTTGGGTCACACACCTTTGGAACCGTTGAACGTGGATGTATCCAACATGTCCCAACATTTGAATCGGGTCTCGATGATGTCCGTGTGACAAGAGCAGTCAACTCAGCTGCAGCATGTGTGGCCTTGCCGACCGTGCAAGCAACAGGCTTCATCACTACCACGCCACCCAAGCTGCCTGGCATCAATAAAGTTGTCAATAAAGGCCGCATTAAAGGCTGATATGAGGAAGGCTCAGCAATACCTGCAGCTGCAGGGGCTCTCTACCTGCAGAGGCATATGATGCACAGACCCAAGGACTACCAAGACCTAACAGACTTAACAGACTTAACAGCTGGCTGCAACTACCAGCTGGCTTCCAAACGCTGGAGCCAACACGCCAGCTGCACAACCACACAGCCCTTCCCCAACTCTGGCACCAACACACTCCAGCAGCACCTCTCACTTCTGCAAAGTAAGCGATCCCTTCAATCCTGGAGCTGGCAGCCGTGGCTGGCAACGAATGCTTCATGCCAAGGTCCATGGGGTGATGAAGCTCATTGCAAGTTGAAAACGAAGCTCACGCAAGTGTGTCCCCCAGCTCTGGCCCCGCCCCCTCCCCCTCCTCCACCTCCGCCACGTCCTCCCCCTCCCCTCCCTCCTCCTCCTCTTCCTCATCATCATCCTCGCGTGGCCGCTTGGGCAGCACAGCCACGGCCTGCAGCCGGGGGCGGCGAGAGAATGACATAAGTAAATCTGGTGATTAAGTAGATAAGTAGAAGAAGCCAGAGAAGAAGTAGAAGTAAGTAGAAGAAATCAATAGCAAATTACCGGTAATAGATGATGTCTTGGATTCTGAGATTAGAATCCAAGACGTCTGCGTTCCACGCCCCTGAAGTGCTTCTGATCAGGGCGTGAGACGCGGATGCAAGCACGGCAGAGGGCACACACTGTGCAGGCGCGTGTGCGGAGTTGGTTTGAGCCGGGTGGGAAGGGCCGCGGACGAGCGGAAGGTAAGTGGGCTGACTGCCAGCTGTACTACTAATAATAATAACACGGCCAGCTGTATTGCTTGCTCACGAACCTGTACCGCCGAACCTGAACCTGCACCGCATCGTTCTCGAGAACTGGTGTTTACTGATTTCTGTCTGCGCGCGCACCCAGATTAGATAATCTGGTGTTCATTCAAGAATTGGTTTCTGTATGTGCCCGCACCCACCTGCACCGCATCAAACAAGAACTAATAATAATAATAACACGGCATGTCACAGATGTGTCTGCATAAAAAACAAGAACTGTTAATGTGTACAGCCTGTACTGGTTTATCAGCGCACCCACCTGCACCGCGTCGCCCGCCGCCAGCCCCATCAGCCGCACACCGGCAGCAGTCAGGCTCTGCACGGGGATGCTGCCCACCGCCAGCCGCGCCACCTTGCCACGCACCTGCACCCGGGGGGGGGGGGGGGGGGGGGGGGGGGGGGG
>BDCZ01001110.1:0-10311 GCA_001662365.1 Chlamydomonas applanata
TTGGGGAGTGGGGTGGGGTGGGGGGCCGGGCGGGCAGGAAGGGGGGGGGGATGTGCAAGCGGAGGCAGCGTGTGGGGGGCAGGACAGGGCGTGGGGCAGGAAGCGGGAGGGGTATATGCCCATTGGCCACGACGCAGATGCTCGTCACATGCCACAAGCATACACAACGCATGCTTTTGAACTATTTTGGTAAGTTGCGCATTTGAAACCCACAACACGACATCGATATGCTGGCATCAGGCGCGGATATACTGTGCTATGCATATATAAAAACGAGTGGTAAGAGCGGAGTGTGGGACAGAACAGACGGCCCTTGATTCAGTACATATCAATATGGGTGGGCGGTGGTTGGGACTTGGAGAGGCTACGTGTGCATGGCCGAGGGCTGGACTGGGCCTAGGCGCTCAGCCGAGCACCTTGCGCCGTCACAGTGTTAAGTACCATTTAACGGACGCATGAATGCATTGGATGAGTACTTGGGAACTATGAGCGCGCGAGCTCTGGTCCCAGGTATGGGAGCCTGCATACGACTGATGATGGATCCGTTCAACGGATGCATGGTGCAGCGCTGCTGCAGGGTATGTGCAGGCTCTTGTGTTTGGGACGTTTCATCCGGCAGCCTTGGCTTCATCCTTGATGTTCAGGAAGAGCTCATCTAGAGCAAGCCTCCACAGTGGGCCGTTGAGCTCCAGAGAAGGAGGACGTCATCCATGCATGTTCATCAAGAGCAGGGCTGTAAGTCTCTTGACTGTTGCATGCAACAAGAGGAGGTCTGGGGCAGCACCCATGGATGTCTGGGGTGTTGCTGCCATGTTGCCAAGGTGCTGAGTTTGGCTGAAGTGGGGCCGGCGCTTTCTATTGCCAGCGCGACTCCGGCTTTAGAATTGTTGTTTTGTGGGCAGCGAATGGCCGTGTGCCATATGAGCTGTTGTGTGTAGGGCTGCAACACGTGTATAAGCCATGTGTAGCACTGTTGACACTTTCTAGCACTGTGACATGGGTACGCGGCATGCATAGCACTGTGACACTTTGCAGCACTGTGACACGGGTACTTGCCTTGTGTAGCACTGAGGCACTGGCTCAACGCCAGGGCATTCACAGGACTGAAGGCAGCAGGCAATTTGTGCCTCTGCCAAATCCATTTGTAACAATGTGTGCATCAGTGTTCCTGTATGTAGTCCGTGACCTGTATCCAACGCCATGAGCCTTCAATGCCAGGCATGCCCTCAAGAACCCATGGCAGCCCACACAGAACCTACCAGATCCCCAGCAGTCACACTATCAGCATGCTATGTCATGTTACACAAAGCCTTCAGCCAGTCGCGGGCTGCTCGGCATGCACGCTCTGTTGCGTGCTCAATTCTAAGCTAATAACCAGTTGTGTGCCTCCCTGGCACCCTATTCCAGCTAGTAACACAAGC
The DNA here is from genome assembly GCA_001662365.1 of Chlamydomonas applanata. Lineage (NCBI taxonomy): Eukaryota > Viridiplantae > Chlorophyta > Chlorophyceae > Chlamydomonadales > Chlamydomonadaceae > Chlamydomonas > Chlamydomonas applanata. The sequence goes on from BDCZ01001110.1 coordinate 1,422, forward strand.
AAGCCGCAGCCAACTATTCTGTGGGCGGCAGCAGCAAGTGGTCAGCGGCATGGCCGACAGCCGACAGCTCACACTATCAGTATGAAACATGGCACACGCCATAGTGATGCGCCCAGTACTAGTACTGTTACAAGTTACACTGTAGTGCTGCTGCCTGCAATGCCTAGTACGGTGCATGCCTGCTGAGGCTCTCATCCCATGTGTCTCCAACTGATAAGTTCTCGAGAGACGCATGCACATCTGCGTCGTGTGCGGTCCTAAGCTGTATACTGGTTGAGAGAAATGCAGGAAAGCTGTCCTGCATTCCAGCAGCATCCACTCCAGCTGCACAGCCAGCGTTGGCACATGCAAGCACGCAGCCGTTAGCGCGGTGACTGCATTGAGAAAGTGCATGGCCGAGGGACATGTGCCAGTGCAGCTTGGCACAGGCAACCTGGGAACTGGGGATCTATCGACGGTGCCTGGCACGTTGGGATGTAGCTGCAGGGCAGCAGGCAAGCACAGATGCCTCTATCTGCTAGAGGCACGCCTGCCGCATGCAGCGCTCGGCTGTAATGAAATCAATAGTAACAAGAGGCACAGGCTGTGGTTTCAAGGCTTTCATTACTACGCAGACCGGTGTACACGGCGTACATGAACTACGCACCTGATGAAGGTGCAGAGCCAGCATTCGGTCCAAGGGCCTGGAGCAGCCGCTGCAGCACAGCAGACCCTGTAGTTGTAATGGCCCGTGGTTCGTCTAGCCCTTGCCCTGTGGACATCCCCGCACAGGATTGGCGGGCACTGGATCTTGAGCTCATCTCACCCACCGCCCTGTGCTGACCAGCTGCCACTGGGCTGCCCTGCACGCTGTCAGAGGTCGGGCCTCTCTGTGTGGTTGCTCCCAGCTTGACAATTCGGTGCCCATCCATGCTGGTTGTTGCCCGCCTGGTCTGGACCTTCAGAGCATGCACGCCAAAGGGCCCAGGCAGTCGGTGGCTGATGCTTGCTGACTGAAGCACCTTTGAGGGTGAGGGCTGATGCATGCACCGCTCATGGCTGCCAGCCATGAGCACCAGGCTGGGGTCCATGGCTGGCGTGGAGGTGGGGGAGCTGAACGGCCCAGTCATGGCAGGGGCTTCCATTAGGTCTAGCCCCTCCTCACACACACTGTCCAGTCCAGAGAATGATACACCCTGTTGGGACTCATGCAGGACATGGATCAAGCCGTGCATGCTGCCAGAGCTGTCAGGGCCCGGCTTGGACCCCAGTTGGCCATCGGGGGCCGACAGCCTGACAGACAGGAATTGTTGAGGCGCGCACACTTGGGGCTCCGGGTGAGCTGGGTACGGCACACTGCGGTGGTCAAATGCAGAGCGTGTGACCTGGGGCGCTGAGGTGGGCAGTGGCTGGGAGGCAGGCGTGGTGTCTGGGCTCCGTCCTGCTACATCGCCAGGGCAGGAGGGCGGGGCGGCTGGGCCCAAACGTGGCTCGTACACACCCGCTCCTGTGCCCGGGCGCATGGCCGGCTCCGCCCTTGCAGACAGCTGGCTGCGGTGCCCATCCCAAGTGCTGCTGTGGGCTGTGTGGGTGCTGTGGGGCCGTGGCGTCACTACACCAGGTGCAGCCCGTGTGGTGTTCGCATGCATGAGGCCTGGGGACTTCGGACCCATGGTGGCTCCCACCACGCTCAGCCTCGGGAGCGTGATGAGCTTGCGCGCGCTTGTAGACTGCAGGAACATGCTAGCCACTGGGGCACCGTCCAAATTGGGGCTGCTGAGGCGCATGCCGCTCTGCCCTGGGACCCATGGGGGGCTGCCGCTGAGGTGCCATGGGAAAGTAGCCAGTGCACTGGCCTGCGCCGTTGCTGCCACTGCTGCTGAGAGTGGGTCCGTGAGACCCAGACTGGCGCTGAGTCGCCCAGATGTCCGTGAGGTGATCGACCGGACTGACACTTGCGTGAGTTGCCCAGCAGAGATGCATCCACCACGCCCCTCATACACCCCTCGAGCATCCACGCTACACCCTGGGGAGGCTGCAGCCGCCAGTGAAGTAGAGTTGGGGGGGGCAAGGGGGGTGCAGCAGCCACCATTGTACGAGGAGAGGCGCGTGGCACCAGTGCTGGGTGTGTTGGCCAGCCAGGCCGTGCGGCTCGTGCGCCTCGGGGTTGTGTCAGCAGCAGGTTGGGAACCCTTGCCGGGGCTGCTGCTGCGGGCGCCGTAGCCCGAGGGGGTGGAGGGGGAGGCAGGCAAATCGTCCGGTGGGATGATGAGGTGAATCCCAGTGGCAGACGCCCTCGTGCGCCCTTGTCCTGCTGGGGCTTGCCCTGAGCCATCTGCTCTGACCATCATGCTGGGTGGGTCTCGTGCAGCAGCAGGCTGCACATGCACGAAGGGGGCGTCTTCGGACGAGACAGGCCTTCCCTTTGTGGTCAAATTAGGGACGCACTCGGTAGCTGCAGCTGCGCATGCTTGTGTCGCTGTGCCATGCTCCCGCCCCACCCCGGAGCGCAGCACTGCACGGTCCACGCTTGCCGTTGTATGGTCAGGCCCTGCAGGATCTGCGTCCACCTCCTGTGAAAGCCTGGCTGGCTCAGGGCAGTGAGCGTCCCCAGCTGGGTTCCTATGGCTGTCTGCAGCGAGTGCTTGCGTTCCTGCTGCGCAGCACTTTGATGGACTGCTGGCAGTGCCGGGCCTGCTGCCACTTGTGTCAGAGCCTCCGGCACGCTGCTGCGCCTCCAGCTGTGTGTGCTGACATGGCACATCAGCTCCAGCTGCTGAGAGCCTGAAGCATGCCTCCAGCCATGTCGGCAGCATTCCTGTGGATGGCGTCATCATGCAAGCTGCTGTCAGTTGGTCATGGCTGGGGTGGAGATGCGATGCACCAGCCGACACGATGCACCATTGCAGCATGCACGCAAACTCGTCTTTGGCGCACTTGCACGAATGAAGCGGGCGTGTGCAATGTGCTAGCATCAACCCATATCTGCACCCACAGCAGCCTGTAATGCGGCTCACAGACACGCACTGCCGTGTCGTGCACGCCACGCTTCAGATTTGACGCCGAGCACCTGATGCTGGCCCTTCACGGCCCATGCGCGTGCGATGGGTCTACGGAGCGCTTTTGTGTACAGTAGCCTCGGACGTGAAAATAAACAGCACTTGCGGTCCTGGAGAAGATGATGTCCGCAATCCCACAGCTTTGGCCTGCTGCCTGCAGCACGTAATGACATATGCCGCACAGCTCTACGTATCGCATCAAAACCACCTTCGTGCTCTCTTCAGGGTCGTTTGGCTGGTGGTTGGTAAAGGTTCACGTGGAATCATAATGAAAAGAGCACAAGATGACAGCCAGATTTGCAGTGAAACACTTCAACTTAGCCCGTCTGCTGCCTGCCCGTGTTCTGCTGCCTGCCCGGCTGCACCCAGGTTTTTTCAAGACCGACGGACCGCCCGCTGACGACCTGCACGGCCTTGCTTACGAGCGCATGTGCAAGCTGTTCCTGTGACCGACGCGGGGGGGTAGATGCTGCTGATGTTTAGGTCCTTCTCCAGCACCTCCACCCACGTGCTGCGCAAGAGGTGGAAGGCTTGACCTGGAAATCACGTACTACAGAGGGTCCAGGGTGAACATGCACGTGCTGCACTGTGAATGCGGCCAGCCCCAGCCGTGTGTGCCGGTACCCACACTTTTGCCACCTGCTCGCACTTGCATCAGCTCATCAGTAGTGGACATGTGCATGCAGCAGCAGTACCATAGTCGGGTGGGCCACATGCGACTCAGGCACGCCAGCCATGCGGTTGGCCATCAAACAGGGCCGCAATCAGGCCATCAACTGTTGGCGGGTGCCACCAGGTGTATGGTACGTGCTTCTGAGCGACTTGTGCCTGCAGCTGTATGTACTACACCTTTCACCTCCTTGACAGCAGCCCAGCATCACCATGATTGATCACAAAACAGGGGCCGGCTTGCTGAGTTGCACTGGTGCAACTGCTAGTTGGCGGGCAGCACTGACACAACTTGTGTATACCAGCACCTTGTGTACATGCTGCAATGCAGCACAGAGAGCAATGCGGGTCCCAGTATATCCACAGATACTGCAGCCAAGGAGCTGATGCGGCAGCGCAGCGTGCATGCATTGTGGCATGTGGCAGGCAAAGAGTGTGTGACCGCGTGGTGAACTCCACAAGCACCCCAAATACGGCGTTCGCTAGACAAGCCAGTTGGTCGTGGCTACGATGTACCTCTGCCCTGATGTGTGCAACATCCTGATGCACCTGCACGAACTTCTATAATTGAGCGACTGTGAAATGGATCAAGGCTATGGAGCCGTGCAGCTGCAGGCGATGTATGGGTTCCTTGGCAAATCATCGCCAGCTGCAGCACATGTGAAGGTCGGAGCAAGCTGGTTCCTGCTATATAAACAGCAAGAGCCATGCCTAGAACCATGTTTGCAATTGTTGGCATTTGTGTGTAGACGTTTTTCGTCAGAATTGTGTCTGTTGGAGCAAGCTAAACCAGTTTATAATCATCGACGAACTTATCTTGTGCAGGAGGATGAATCGTCTCAACGTACGGAGGGTCGCCTCGAGCTGGACGACCCGAGGCATCGTTTGGAACCTGGCAGGCCACAGCAGTATTTACGGTACTTCTTCCCCAGGGTCAGTACTGCGCGACTCGCCACGACGTTTGGCATGGTGTGCATGAGGCACATGCCCTGCATGTGCACTGTGCATGCATGCAAGCACATTATGCACGCTGCTGTGCATGATGGCCGACTTCCACCAGTTGGGCCACTGACCTGCACCTTCGCGCCTTTCTGCCCACCAGGACTTTGACGTGAGAGAGGGAGTTGATGAGGGCCACTTCTTCCAGTACTTTGATGTTGTGAGTGCTTGCTGGCACGCATATCGCAGCTTGCAGCAGCTGCAACTAAAACAGCCAGCAGCCAGGGGTAGCAAAGGTGTATAAGCTGCTGGAAAGAAGGTTGCATGAGGGTGTGCACGGGGATGGGGGCAACAGGAGAGAGGTAGTACGCAGCAAGGGGCTGTGGGCAGTACGTGGCAAGAGGCTGTGGGCAGTACGCAGCAAGGGGCTGTGGGCAGTACGCAGCAAGGGGCTGTGGGCAGCGCCGAGAGCTGTGCTGCAAGTCTGCAACCTGCAAGCTGTGCGCAGTATGGAGTGCAGGCAGCTGGGGCTGGCAGTCATGCACCACCAGGGGCCAGTTATTGCTGTTACACCTTCAGCCACTCATATCAGGTCGGTTTTGAATCATCACATCTTCACATCACGCTATTATCTATTATTATCATCACATCTTTACATCACAGGTGGTGGCAGAGCTGCAGGAGGATGCGGGTGTACTGCCTCCACCCTGGGCTCCCAACGCGTACTTCCGTCTGTCCTTCACACAGACGGCCCTGGGCAAGGGCGCGAATGTGGTGGGTAGAACGGCTTCAGGCTCAGACTGTTACAGAGTACAGCATTGGTGGGTATCGGTGTTGCTACTCGGTGTTGCTATCCCCAAAGCTATTTTACACGGCTTTGTGCAACATGGTTTGCGGTGCTGCATGCATGTATGCTCAGGGATTATAAGTTGGTGTAATGTTATGTGTTATGTTGCTACATGAGCCGTCAGCCTGGCTACATCACTTACCACGTCATCAGAGCATGTTGCTCGTTTACGCGATAGCCTTCACAGGACGTGGACTGTCGCATGCCTGTCCTCCCTTCGGACTCGCCGCTGCTGGCTGCGCACGACTTGATTGCACGAGGCGGCGCCTCCCTAATGCGTGAGGGCGCTGAGGAGCACTTGGAGTCTGTGCTGGTGGGTGCGCGAGGCGCAGCTGGCCAACAATATGGTGCTGCTTGCCTGGCTGTAGGCTGTACAAGAAACGTTGAGGTGTCCTGATGAAACTGCTGATGTACCGTAGGTTGTTTGATCACGGTGTGAAGAGGTTTGGCCTCACGTTCTTTGGTCGCTGTCCATGCTTACCTTGCCCGCACGGCACCTCTCTTACACAGGTTGGGCGCCCCACTACTCACAGCTGGGGGCAGGGCTGGGGGGCTGGCCTGCAGGCAGCAATAATAATAATAAGGGCAGCAAGCTTGCACGCAACCCCAACATTGGTGCAGGCCCGCTCTGCCGCTGCTCTGCGTGGCCCTGAACCCGCCCGCAACCCTGATCACCCGCCCCCGCAGGCCTTTTGTCGCTCCGTTGCATCGTTCCGGCCGCGCACCTGGAAGGACGCTGTACCGCTCATTGACCTGCTGCGAGGCGTACTGCTGTACCTCCTGACGCAGATCCGGGCGGGCCAGGAGGTGAGTGTGACTGTGTGTGACCGTGTGCGTGGGTGTGCGTGGGTGAGAGAGAGAGGGGGCGGGATGGGGTGGGATGGGGTGCACACTGTTTCAAGGGACTTATGCTGAGGATGACTGTGAATTGTCTCAGATCTAGCGGTGTTGTCATGCAATTGTCCCGTAGCGCCTAGTACGATATCTGTGACAAGCCCTGTTACATCAAGTGCAATACGTCTACTTGTTGTGCTCTTGTTCGCAGCTGGCGAAAGAGTATGCACTGAGGGATGCGCTGAAGAAGGTGGAGGAGGAGCGCACGCGGTTCAAGGTTTGTGCAACTGTATCTAATGAAAATCATATAACACCCTGGTATTGTTAACAATAATAACAGTACTGTAACATGTGTCTAAATTGGCGTGTATTTGTAGTTGATTCTAGCGTGTGCCTGCACATGCGCGCTGCTCAAGGTGTGCACATCAGGGCTCTATCTCAAGTGCTTGGGTGTGGGTGTGCCCAGACCACCCTCATGTCCATATCATATCATGCCCCAGAATGGCACTCGGGTGCCTGCCACACGACAATATGGAGGTCACGCAACTTGGAGCTGGGGGTGGGGATAAGGGTGGGGGACCAGCATCTTGGGATCCAGCCTGAGCTGGTGCCAGCATAGCAGCCGTCGCCATCGGCTAGTAATCTGGTAGGAACTGGCAGACATGTCGGGGCTGCTTGTTTTGCGGCTGCGGCCCTCATTGATTGACTTGTTGATTGATTCGGTTGGGTGGTTTCTGCAGGCTGAGTATGGGGCCGCGCTGGCAGCTGCGCGCGCATCATGGGATGCGGAGCTGGAGGCACGCATGGGGTCCATGAAGGAGGCGCTGCGCAAGCAGCTGGTGCGGGACCACGGCCCTGCTTGGTTTGGTGCTTAGGTCCTATAGCTGCACATGCTTGCTCAACACATGCTTGGTTCCATGGTATCGTCCTCTGGTTGGTATAGTATCGTACAACCAACTGCACAATACATGCAAGGCTGCAAGTAGCTCCACAGCATTGCACCCCGACAAGTGGTGCTGCTGTGGAACGCCATGACGAGACACGGGTGCTTTGAACACGCATGAACCTTGCTTGCGTGTGCAGGCCGGTGAGCTCGCCCCAGCTCCTGCCTTCCCACGTTCCCAGCTCCTGTAAACACCATGCAGCTGTCACCACAGCTGTTTCCATGCTTTTTGAGTCGACCTGTGATGACGGTACTACTATTTGTTTGCACATGCAGGCTGATGAGCTGGCAGGCCAGATGAAGCAGATGGCTGAGGAGAGGGACCGCTGGCAAAAGGCAGCAGCCGTGGCTGAGGCGACGGCCAAGAAGCTCACCGACGTGCGTGCACTGCTGTGTGCACCGGTGCTGTGCTGCCGGTGCTGTGCTGCCGGTGCTGTGCTGCCGGTGCTGTGCTGCCCGTGCTGTGTGCACCGATGCTGTGCCGGTGCTGCTGTTAGGCCGGAGGGCCATGGGCTGCTCAGGGTCTTGGGTTTGAGATCTGTGGAGGGCCAGGGGCCTGAGTCCTGGGACCTGGGTGAAGAAGCAAGGATGCAAACTAAGTGCTGTGACCAGCGCCAGGGGCTGGGGCCTAAGGTTGGGGCCCATGGACAGCGAGCCATGGGCCAGGGGCACCAGCTTGAGGACCGCGGGCTGTCTTGTCATTCACTCTATTCACAATGAACAGTCATGACAACATCCCCCTCGCCCCCTGCTCCCTTCAACGTCGACCTGACGACCAACTAGCCCCCTGTGCTACCCAAACGAGTGGCCACACAGCCATCAAGAGAACCCTCTCCAGTCTCCTAAAACGCCCGGCTTTCAATACCTCTGGCATTGATTTGATTTGGCGTGTGCAGGCGTGCGGCGCGCTGGAGCGGCAGGTGATTAGCCTGGAGGCGGGTGGGGAGGCAGAACGCGCAGCATATGCGCGCACACTGGCGGCACGTGACAAGGAGGCTCGCGCGGGGCTTGAGCGGGTGCGTGTTCGCACGCGCGGGCCAGGCGCGCGAGGTCAGACATGCGTGGGTCAGTCAAGCGCGTGTCAGACAGGCAGTCCATGCAATCAGATGCTGGGTCAGACACGCGTGGTCAAGACGTTGGGTTTGTTATGTGGTCAGACACTTGGTTGGATACGGGGGTCAGTCAGACACCCCGAGCCCTGAAGCCCAAGCCCTGATTTATGATAAATTGGGTCCATCGAGGGGATCATAACAAACATAACCTTGCACCAGACCATTTGGCTTCACAGGGGCGTGGCGGTCCATGTGGACGGTCCAGTTGATCCAGTCTAGGCAGGGCGAGACCGTGTGCTGGTGTGATGCATGGTATGACAAGGTATTGCATGTGGCGGTGGTGTATGCAGGCGGCGGCCATGGAGGGTGCACTGGGCGCGGCGCGGCGCGCGGTGCTGGAAGCTCTGGCTGCGCGTACGAAACGTGAGACCATCTCTGTTGCGCTCAATGCGCTGTCGGCGCTCCTGCCGGGCGGGGCAGCATATGTGGCCGAGCTGAAGACCTCGGTGAGTGAGGGGAGAGGAGCTTGAGCAAGCAAGAGGGAGGGAGGGGGGAGGTTTTTTTTTGG
>BDCZ01001114.1:0-10227 GCA_001662365.1 Chlamydomonas applanata
CCCCCCCGCACACCCCTCCCGCCCCACCCCACCTGCAGGAACTCCTGGTACTGGCTGGTGTCGTCCTGCACATCCTTCAAGATCTTGACCGCCACCTCCTGCCCGCAGTAGTTGCCGCGGTACAGGTTGCTGAACGCGCCGCTCGCGACTTTAGCATCGATCTGCAGCTGTGTGATGTCAATCTCCCAGTCATCCACTGCGGGTGACGCGGGCCGCGTGAGGCCCAGGCCCTGCTGCAGCAGCTCTGCCATGGGGTGCGGGTCCTCTGGTATCCGCAGCCCGGGGGCTGCCGCCTGCTGCGTGCCGTGCATGTCGCCCGCGAGCGCGGGTTGCAACGTCTGTGCTTGCTGAGATGGGGAGCTGCCTGATGGGTGCGCTGCGGGGGGAGGGGGCATCTGCGCGAGCCGCTGCCCCAGCATCTCCTCCAAGTTCATGCCGCCCTGTGAGGGGGAGTGAGCACGGGCGGGTGCCACATGTCAGGGTGGCTGCTGTACCCCGCAAACCAGCGCTACGCATGACCCAAGCAATCAAAGGCGTGCCCCGGGAGCAGGCAGCGCATGGGCAGGCCTGCACACGCCTGAGCCACAAGCCTGACCACAAGCACGCGCGCGCCACGCGTTTCCTCCCACCTGCTGCTGGAATTGGTCCACCACAAACACGTCTAACGAGAACCCGTCGAGCGTGTTGAACGCGTGTGCTTCCCGAATGTTTAGGCCCAGATCGCTCTGCGAGGAGGGCACGACCAAAACGCCAGCATGCCCGTTAGCGGCCGTGTACTGCCCAGTTCAAAAGTACCAAAGGCCCTAAGGCGTCGTGCCCGACCGCTCACCAGCGCTTCACTGAGCCGGCTGAGCAGTTTGGGCTGGTCGACGCTGGCTACTGTGATCTCGTAGAATGACATGACTTCCGTTGCCTCGTGGTGGCTGGTACTGGTCTGGTCGTCTGCGGTGCCTGAAACCGAGGGGGGATCTGACTTCTCATGGTTGGCCTCTAGTGCCAGTGCCTGCATGTGTCAAGATTAACGCCTGCTCAGCATGGTGGCATGGTGCATGGGCACCAGCATGCATGGAGCCAACCGGCACACATACCTGAAGGTTGGGTGACGAGCCAAAGGCTGGCTTGGCGAGCGCCCCACGATGCCGTCCGGACAGAACCTTCGGCGCCTGCAGAAGCCATGCGCAGCTATGGTCAGCTTGGAAGGTCCACGGCATGCTGACACACACCTCAAACTGACCTGGGGCGAGGCTGGCGACTCCGCATCCCGGGGCTTGGGGACAATAATCTCCACAGGCCGCACAGCAAACGAGACCGCTGTTGGGTCTGCCCTAGCTTCGTCAAGTAGGCGCTTGTGGCTCAAGACATCTAAACTATCGAGGTTCACGTCCAGCGCATAGCGCGTGGGAAGCTTGTCAAAATGACGCCGAATGGCTTGTAGGAAACCAGGCGCAGACACATCCACGTCCCCACGCTCTGAAAGCTTGGCGACGTATGCCTCGCACACCTCCGCCTTTGTTTTCCGCCTATAAGCGATGTGCATGCTGCTGCTGGAGCCAGCAGGCCCTGGTGGTGCCCCGTTGTTCATGGAAGTTTGCAATAGGGGGGTCTGGGGCAGCACTAACATTGCATCAACTGGGACTGCAAATCCAGGTCATGTTGAATGGAAAACTGGGTTCGATCTGGGGCTTATTTTCAAGGTTTATTCGCTGGAGGAGGAATTTCAGTGAGGCTGAGCTGGCAATGTTTGAGATGCATTCGATCTGGGAGGCGAAGCGCAGCGCACGGTAATGACAGTGTCGCGTTTTGTGCTGCCGTTGATCACTCAAGAAGCTGCGCTTGTGTCCCTGACTCCAGCAGCGCGTGCGCATCAGGTGCGCCGCCCGCACATCAGCCCGCTTTTTGCGCCCCCTGCCGGCTTGCGCGTGGCTGCCTGCACGCACCATTCATCCTGGGCAGCTGTTCACAGATTCCTGTACCCCACGAATCGTACTGCTCTGCAGCGCCAGCAGCTGCCGCCAGTTTCACACACCACGCACAGGCTTCGCCCGCGTGCGCTGCCTCGCGCGCGCATCAAGGCCGCTGGGGCCAGCTGCTGGGCGCACGCGGCCCAGCACAACCTAGCAAGCTGCAACAGCACACCACAGGCTGCCTCGTGCCCGCCTGTCCTCCGCTGCCATCAAGGTGCGCTGGGCAGCATGTGGCGCACAACTGCGGCAGCTGCATACTAGCTCCATGAGCACGAGCGAGATGTACTCATCACCTCGGCCTGTTCAATGGTTTTGCACCTGGTGTGCCATGCAGTACTGCTGCCGCAGCTGCGGCTGGCACGGTTGGCACACTGACATCATCGTGCAGGAGGTGCGCGCACGATCCTGGCAAACCAGGCAGGGTGTCACGCTTACAGCTGGGTGCGGCATTCAAATTCAACTGAGCTGGCACAGCAGCCTCATCCGAAACAGTGTCTACTCGCACGATTGGTCACCATCAGCAGCACTTGCTCCCTGCGGAACATCACAGCTGCTGCTGCGGCTCATCACACTACCCTACACCCCAGCCTTGGATTGAATGAACATGTGCCTGCTGGCCTCTGCCCAGCCTCGCAGGCAAGCAGCTCAAGCCGCAAGAATGGAAGAAATCCAACCGAGAAAAAATTGGGCCTAGCTAGCTACATCTGAAGCACGGCAGGCAACAACCAGACACTAAAACATGAAACAGGCACGAGCCGGGACCACATGTTGAACAAAAAGGCAATGCCATCTCATCATCACGAGACCTATGTACATCAGATACTTTGGGGGCGCTCACCCCACTGTCGGCTCTGTGGCGGCGGGGTGTGACTCAGGCGCAGACGCATGCTGCACCCGCTGCAGCTGGTCACATACCTGCCCTGACCAGTGGCCACCGCAGGGCACAGCAGGATGGGGGGCAGTGTGTTTTTGGGGGGGGGCTGGGATGGTGTTGCCAGACGTCGCAGCTTCAAAACGCAGCACCCATGAGGCGGGGCGATGACAGCGCGCCGACCGAGCCGCCCACAGCCGCCACCTCCTCCGCCTCACACGTCGTGCGGCGCGTGGCAGTAGCGGTAGCAGTGCGCGGTGATGCGGCCACCGCCGCCTCCAGCGCCCCTGCCAGCACGCCAGCCAGTGCCGCGCTGCTGGCGCCCGTTGAGCCAGCGGGTGAGGCAGCAGTGGCGCCCAGTGGCGAGCGGCTGGCGGCGCTGCGGCTGGCACCGGGGCTGGCGGGGGTGGCGGCGGCTGAGGGCGCGCGCACCAGGCGGCCGGACGACGCGCTGTTGGCCGCTGCCGCAAGAGACAGTGACGCGGTGGAGCGGCGCAGCGCAGACGTGCCGGCCGACCCCGAGGGCGACAGCGGCGATGCGACCGAGCGGCGCAGCGAGCCGGGGCTTGCAAGGGACGCGCGCGGGCTGAAGTTGGCGCTGGCGCGCAGGGAGGCGGTGAAGGCGTCGGCGTACCCGGCGCCGTCAAAGCGGCCCTTGATCGTGTTGCCCAGCGCGGCCAGGGCGGCGTCCTCGCGGTCGCGCACGCTCGTTGCCTTGCCCAGCCGCACGTCGGTGCTCAGGCGGAACTCCTGCGGTGGGGGGTGGGTGGGGGCACCGTGTGTGCAGGTGGGTGGGGTGGCGCACAGGGTGGGCGGGTGGGTCGTAGGCAGGGTGTAGTGCAGGGTGCAATGGTTCGCTGACTGCAGAGCGTTGTTGCTTTGAAAAGCTGCTGCCTGTAGCACTTTCCTGTTCCACTGCCAGCCTGTCCAGCCACACCCAGCGCATACCGTATGTAAGTGCATGCCCTAGCCAGCCAGCCAGCCAGCCAGCCAGCCAGCCAGCCAGTTGATTCCCCACCCACCCAACATCACACACTCCACACACCTGCGACTGCGTGGCGGGCGCTGCCTTGGCGCCGTCGGGGCGGAAGGGCGCCGAAAAGTCGGGCAGCCCGCGCGCCTTGAACACCATGCTCTTGCGCAGCTCCGTCACGCTCATTGCCTCCAGCTCCGCATCGCGTGCGCGCTCCTCTGCCTCACGCGCCTTGGCCGCGGCCTCCGCAGACTCTGCCGCAGCGGCCGCCGCCTCACGCGCCTCCTGCACCACACACACGCGCACACAAGGATTGGGTGAGGGTGGTTGGCGGTTTCGGGCTGTGCCGGGCAGCACCAAACGGCAGCAGTAGGGGTGACCGGCGGTCCCAGCGGCAAGTGGCTCTACATGCCGCTGGCAGCTATCCAGGCACGCATTGCCCCAGTCAAGCAGCCAGCAGCCACCACCTCAGCAGCCGCCACCCCAGCAGCCGCCCTGCTACCACCACCATGCCCCTGTGTCACACCCACCCACAACACCCACCCAACAGCCACAGGAGCACCGAAGCCCCCATGTACACCACACCCACCAGCTTCTCACGCTCCACTGCGCTCAGCCGCGCACGGCGTGCGGGCGCCACGACCTCGCGGTGGTGCGCCACGCGCGCCTCGCTGCGGAACGCAAACTCGATGCTCTGGGTCACGGGCGCGGGGTCGGGGCGGCGCGGCGAGCGCGGCGACACCAGCATGTCCTTGTCCAGCTGCACGGCCTTGAACACGCGCGCGGCCTCGGAGCGCGCCGACTCCTCTGCCAGACGGGCTGTGCGCATGGCCTGGGGGGAGAAGGGGGGGTGTGTGCACAGTAAGTCGGTGAATGGACATGCAGGTATGCATAGCAGGCCATGCGGGCGGGCGGGACAGACCCACAGCACGCCCGGCAGCCCCTACCCCACCCCCACCCCCCACCCACACACAAGCAGACACGCACACACACCTGGTACTTCTCGTGCTTCTCCAGTGACGACAGCTGGAATGGCCTGTACAGCTCCTGGGGCGCCTTGGGCTCAGTGACGGTGCGGCCAAAGCCCTCCAGGGGGCGCTGCTCGTGCAGGTGCTTGGGCACCTGGTGCCGCTTCCACGCGTGCTTCTGCCCTCACCAACACAGCAGTGAGGAGGGGGCGCACGCAGGTGATCCAGCTGGTCGCCGGGTGCAAGTAGGGTTGCTGAGTGCAGTGCTGCTGTGTACCACCGTGTGCCTCCACGTGCTGCTGCTTGTTTTGTACAGTTCATGCATGCCCCCGGCCCCCCAGACACCCCACCTGAGTGCCCGAGCACACCGCCACCACGCAGCAGCCACGCTCCATGACTGGCTGACACTGTCAGCATTCACAGCTCCACCCCCCAGCCAGCCCCCACACCAACACCACCACCAGCCCCCGCCGACACCCCCCCACAACACACACACAGGGTCACACCCTCACACACCTGTGCCTCCAGGAGCTCCGCCTCCTCACTCGCCAGCGGCGCAGGCGCCTTGGGCCGCGCGCCCGTCGCGAGCGCAAACGGCAGCGAGCGCGTCACGCGCTGGCCCTGCGGGGACGACAGCACCATGGACAGCATCTGGGACGCGCGCATGGAGCGCGCCGCCTCGGCCGCGTCACGGCCTTTCTTGGACTCGGCCTGAGCGCGGGTTACGCGTGCCAGGAACGCGGCCGTGGGCGCCAGCAGGCGGCTGATCAGGTTGCCGGCGCGCTTGGCGGCGGGCTTGGGGGCGGGCTTGGGCTCGGGCGCGGGCGACTGCGGGGGAGGGGGTCATCAGGGGGGCAGCACATGAACGCGGTGCGAATGCAGGGGGCATGAATGGCAAGCAGGCACCGGGTGCGCGCAGGTGGGGTGCATTGCGATGTGCTTGTGTGTTGGTGTGCTGATGCTTGTGTCAAGCTGTACGCATGCACAGCCCTGCGCTTCTGCTGCAGCTGTGGTCTTGCAATGCAGCGTGTGGCCCGGGTGCAGCCCCATGGGCTTTGCCCTTGTGCAGACACGCAAGCTCATGGTCGAGCGCTGGCAAACAGGCAACCAGCCAGGCGCACCAGCTTGACGGAGCGCGACAGGTGGGCCGAGGTGGGGCGCAGGTACGAGGGGCCGCTGGTCGAGTCGCGCAGGCTGGCGGTCGAGTCACGCAGGGGGGCAGAGGTGGGGCGGGCAGTTGTGGCAGGCTTGCTACTGCGCGAAGGGGTGGTGTGGGATGCAGGTGCAGGCTTGGCAGCTGGCACAGTGCGGGGGCCGGGCGAGGCGGGCTTGCCCAGCGGCGACTTGTGCTTGGGTGTGGTGCTGCCGCCCTTGGGCGCGGCCGCCACCTGCACCACGACCTCATGCGGCTTGGCGATGCCTGCAGGCAGCTGGGGCTCCTCACACAGCACAGGCATGAGGGCCTCCTCGATGACCAGCTCCTCCTCCTCCTGTGCCGCATGGACCTCAGCGTCTGCATGGCGCGCAACCAACTCAGCCTGCTCATGCTGAGCCACCTGCTCGGCGGGCTGCAGCGCGGTGTCCTTGACGGGCACCTCGTCAGCATCGTTCTGGCCCTTCAGGCGGTCTGCAGGCAGGCGAGGAGGTGGGCAGGTGGCTGGCACGGCGTTAAGTGACTGTAGCCGGGGATGCTGCAGCGTCGCAGCAGTGCGACATAGCCTGTAGCTGCTGATGCTGATCGTCGCTGCTGCTGTGTGTACTTTCTGGTGGGCAACTGCTACAAAAGGCCTTGGACGTTTGTGCAAGCTCCACCCCCAAGCAGGCAGAGCGGGAGGGCAGCACAGCTTTCAGCCTAATTCGTGCAGCAAGCAGACGCTGCACGGCGGCGTTGGCGTGGTGGGGTGCCGCACGCCTGCATCATGAGTGCCAGCCAGCACAACAAGATCCCCCCATAACCCCACCTGTTGCACGCTGGCACGCCTTCAGCAGTGCCGCTGCCTCGTCGGGCGTGAGGAAGAGCTTGTCAGCGGCCTCCTCAGCGTTCCATCCCGCAATGTTGGTGATGGTGAGTCCAGCATGGGCGCAGCTCTCCGCAATATCAGCGCACAGCTCAGGCTCAGAGATGGCCTCGGTCAGGGCCTGCATCAACACCGCCTGCGTATCCATGGTGCAGTGTCTGCAACCCCAGGGGACAAGCGTACTACAGAGGGCTTGTGCGTTGCGCAGCTATATAGCTGCTACAAGTATGTGTTGGGGCGCCTATGGTGCTGGCGCCCTCCTTTTATCGGCGTTGGGCGACGGTGTGAGCTCACACTTGACAAGCAAACTCACAGATTCCGCTGTCAGACACCGCAGCAGTACCTCCTGAGTATGTGGACGCACTCAACCTGCCCACCTGTTGACAGGTTGATTGTCATGTGAGGTGCCATCCTGCCAGATGGGCATCGAGACACCTAGTTTCGTAGCACGCAATGAAGCTATGTGGTGTTCTGCTGCTATTTTTTATTGGGCTGCAGTCGGTGCACGTCAGTGCTGCGGGAAATGCAACCTGGAGGGTGCCCGTACTACGCCTGCCCCTTCACAAGGCGTGGCCTCCTGAGCCAGCTACTGCTGACGAGCCTGCAGATCTGGTTGCATTTCAGCATGTGTTAACGAAGGCCCCGGCGCTCGTGATCAGTGCTGCATATGGTACGTGTGGCCTGAACGAGGCATTGCACGACACGTTCAGACTGACCGATGCTGCATTGTCACTACCGTCTGTTTCTTCTGCATGGCGAACATGTGTGCCACCATGTCAGCATTGTCTATGTCAATGCTTGCCCAACTGGGCTGCTGGCAGCACGCCTGTGCGCTGCCCTGCACACTTGCCTCACGCACACCTCCATCAACACCCACACGGCACATGCCTGCGTCGTGCCACGCCATTCTCACACACCCGTCCCCTGGTAAACCCATGCCGTGTGCATGCAGCGCCAGCATGCTGCCACCTGACACACCAACACCACTCTCGAAGTTAACACGGCACATTCAACAGCACGCCCACCCGCACCACCCGCACACATGACCCCATTGCAGGCGAGCACTTCCACCCGGGTCCAGATGAGCCGGGGCGTGCCGTCATGGCCACCTCCTTTGCACTCAACGTGCATGACGCGGCGATGGTGCTGCTGGTGCACCCCAGCACGCTACCCCACTGGCAGGCCCTGCTCACCAGCCTGCTCACACCGCCTCCAGGCCAGGCGGGCAGCAGTGGGGGTGGGGGCGGAGGAGGGGGTGGCGCGGCCGGCCGCGTCGGGCGCACCAGCCAGCAGCGCGGTGGGGGGCGGCGCAGCGGGCCTGCGGGTGATGCCATTGACGACGAGGGGGACGGGGGGGACGAGGGGGCGGGGCCGGGCGCAGGCGGCACGGCCCCGGGGGCGCTCGGCGGCGGGGGCGACGCAGCGCCGCGCGTGGTGCCGCCCCTGGAGTGGCGTGTGCTGCTGGTGGCTGTGGAGCCGGGGCCTGAGCTGGATGAGGTGCCCCCTGCACGGTGGCGCTTCTACGCGGCACGCGCACTGCTGGGGGGCAGCGGGCTGGAGGGCGCGGGGGCAGAGGGGGCAGAGGGGGCAGGGGAGGCAGCGCCAGGGGGCGGTGGCGGCGCGGAGGGCGGCGCGGTGCCGGGCGTGCCGCCGTACGCGGGGCGTGTCGCGATGCTGGACTACCGGGTGCGGGTGGGGTGTGTGGGGCGGGTGGGGCGAGAGAGTGCGTGTGCACGAGCGTGCGTGCATGTGTGTGGCATTGTGACGTGTGAGGGCTGTAGGCGTCGGAGGGGTGCATCCAGAGGGGAAAAGTGGCGGGGTTTGCGGGAGTGTTGGGTGCTGCCACTGCTGCGGATAGCTGGCTTGTCGGGTGGTTGCCGGCCACGGCGGGCAGCACCCTGTGCACCCATCTGTCACCTGCAGCTGCCATCTGCAGCTTCAGGTTGCCGCCTCACATAACCTGCGCCTGCCCCTCACCGACCCCCCCCCCCCTCCCTCCCTTGTGCTTCAGGACTCGATGCTGCTCGCGTCGCCGTTTGCGGGCGGGCGCGGCCGGCCCCCGCCGTCACGGCTGTGGGGCGAGGGGGACGCGGGCGACGTGCTGACTGTGGCGGCCGAGGTCTCACACTTCCTCATCCGTGATGACGACTGCTGCGACAAGCCATGGTGCGCGTAGCGGCGGTTGGATGGGAGCGGTTAGAAGGCGAGGGGGCTGGTTGGGTATGGTACAGTGGTGGTGCGGTGGGGGTCTCGGGTGGGGGTGCTGGGTACGAATGCAGGTAGCCAGCCACTGGGGGGTGGTGCAGTGTGCTGTGCTACGCTGCACAGCGTATGGCAGCAAGATCGTTCTGCGAGGAGGGCACGACCAAAACGCCAGCATGCCCGTTAGCGGTCGTGTACTGCCCAGTTCAAAAGTACCAAAGGCCCTAAGGCGTCGTGCCCGACCGCTCACCAGCGCTTCACTGAGCCGGCTGAGCAGTTTGGGCTGGTCGGCGCTGGCTACTGTGATCTCGTAGAATGACATGACTTCCGTTGCCTCGTGGTGGCTGGTACTGGTCTGGTTGTCTGCGGTGCCCGAAACCGAGGGGGGATCTGACTTCTCATGGTTGGCCTCTAGTGCCAGTGCCTGCATGTGTCGAGATTAACGCCTGCTCAGCATGGTGGCATGGTGCATGGGCACCAGCATGCATGGAGCCAACCGGCACACATACCTGAAGGTTGGGTGACGAGCCAAAGGCTGGCTTGGCGAGCGCCCCACGATGCCATCCGGACAGAACCTTCGGCGCCTGCAGAAGCCATGCGCAGCTATGGTCAGCTTGGAAGGTCCACGGCATGCTGACACACACCTCAAACTGACCTGGGGCGAGGCTGGCGACTCCGCATCCCGGGGCTTGGGGACAATAATCTCCACAGGCCGCACAGCAAACGAGACCGCTGTTGGGTCTGCCCTAGCTTCGTCAAGTAGGCGCTTGTGGCTCAAGACATCTAAACTATCGAGGTTCACGTCCAGCGCATAGCGCGTGGGAAGCTTGTCAAAATGACGCCGAATGGCTTGTAGGAAACCAGGCGCAGACACATCCACGTCCCCACGCTCTGAAAGCTTGGCGACGTATGCCTCGCACACCTCCGCCTTTGTTTTCCGCCTATAAGCGATGTGCATGCTGCTGCTGGAGCCAGCAGGCCCTGGTGGTGCAGTGTGCTGTGCACGCTGCACAGCGTATGGCAGCAAGCAGGCGCCTCCAGTTTGCCATGGCCCACCCTTCTGCAGCCCCACGTGACGCCGTCACTGCACTCCCACTCTCTGCTGCACGACAGCCACCACAGTCACCACCTGCTGCCACAGCGCCACCCACAACCCTCAGGCCTCTCCAGCCTCCAGGCATCTCCAGGGCATCTCCCATTCGCTCCCCACCCATCCCCCCCCAACCCCCCC
>BDCZ01001115.1:0-10225 GCA_001662365.1 Chlamydomonas applanata
TCCCGATCTCCCCTCCTCCCCTGGTTTCCCCTCCACCCCCAATCTCCCCTCCGTTCCTCCCCCCTCCCCCTCCCCTCGCCCCCCATCTTCACCCACGACGGCACGCCCGCCCATACCACGTGGTCAGGCCGTATTCCCCAATGCACCGGATGCTCCCTCCCCAGTTATGCCCCCTGCGACCCCTTTGCCGTCGATGCCATCGCCCAATAGGCCACGCCCATCTTTGCCAGGTGGCCAGGGCGGCCTGGAGTCCCCTCCACCGCCTGCAGAGCCTCAGGCACCAGAGCCACCTGCATCGCCAAAGTACAGGCCTCCCATTCCCAAGGGTCAGGGCAGCCTGGAGTCCCCTGCTCCCGCTCCCCTCGCACCTTCCGAGCCGTCAGCACCCTCCCAGCCTCCCAGCCCCAAGCGCCGCCCACCTCTCCCCAGCGGCCAGGGCGGTGTTGAGTTCCTGCCTCCTGCACCACCACAGGGCCCAGAGGAGGCGGTGAGTTTGATTCCTACTTGCTTCGACACTTCTTTAGTGATGGGTCAGGCTAGGGTCGATGCGTGTGTGCCGCATCCCTGCAGCCCCGGCTTGCATGGCATCCATGCCATGTTGCCATGCACCATGTGGTCGTGACTGACTCCCCGGACGGTACTGGGGTACCGCCGCAATCCTCATGCTGTACAGCGGCCAGGCAGACCACTCATTTGCCTGCATGCCCACAGATGCACTTTGCCACTATTTCAAACAAAAACCAGAACACAGAACACGCGTGCCGTTCCTCACCCTGCCCCCCCTCCCCCCCAACCGCAGGTTTTCCCCTTCTGCGCGTGTGCGCGCAACGCCAACAATACGCCGTACAGCCTAACTCTCTCATCCGTCACCCAGACACGGGCCAAGGAGAACCGCTACTGCTTCACCATCTCGGTGGCTGACACGACAAGCGATTCACCATGTGCCACGATGGACCTGAAGAAGATCGAGTTCAACATCAGGCCACAGGTGCGTGGCTGCCTCGCAGTGCTGTGTCGGTCGGGGCTGTCAGCTGCCGCCGACAGCCCTGGCGCATGCCGCACATGTGCATGCGGCATGAAGATGTGCATGCGACGTGCCTTGATTGCATGTGGCATGCTTCACACGCATGCGCCCCCCGCCAGCCAAACAAAGCAAGTCAACGGCTGTACGTCAGTGAGACAAGCAGCAATACACCACGCGGTGTTGCCAGTGAAGTAATGTCCAGTGTTGCTAGTGAAACATCAAGATGATGGCTATCTTAACACGGCCCACCCCCATGCCCTGCAGTGCTACTCCTCTGTGTCCTCCATCGCTTTCAACACCAAGGCCCTGCCGCCCTCCTACGCGCGCTACCCTCAAAGCAACGGGGCAGTGTTCAAGGTGAGGCCAACGGCCGGCTCCAGGCTGGGTGCAAGTCATGTGTATGCTTGTGTATGCTTCTGGGCCCCATTGTGTGCAAGTGCATGCATGATAACTCAAGCTGACGGGCCCCTGACTTGCTGCGCCTGCCTCTGCACCTGCGCAGGTCACGAACATTGGCTCTGCGCGCCTCAAGCCCTCCTCCTACAATGGCGCGCAGCTGTGCTTCACCCTGTCATCACCCAAGTGCCCGACCCTGGATACCTTCTGTGCTGGCCCCAATGGCTGCTCAATCTCATTTTTCAACAACGCTAACCGCTGCTGCCCTGTGCACAAGCTACCGGTGGCGCTGGTGCCCCCACTCGCCTAAGTGACCTGATGCCCAGCCCCGTTGGCTGTAGGGCTGGGTGCTTGTGGCTGGCCAGCTGGCAGCCAGGCCTACTATGTGCCCCCCACCCCCCCTGACCTCCGTCAATTCTGTGCCGTCATGCACATGAAGACGTGGTGGGGGGTGGAGGGTATGCGCACGGTGCAGCGCCGTCCAGCTTGGGATGGATTGGTGCGCGCCGCTGGGGTCCGAGCCTTAGTTTTGGCAAGACAACAGACCAAGACCAGACAGGCGCTGTGATGCGGCAGCACCGCATCAGGGTCTTCCATTCGTTCCTTTCATACGTATTTGTGCCGCCGGCAGCAGCATGCTGGCTGAGCGCACTCCTAAGGATAGCTGACTTCATTGTCTGCTTCTCATTCTGGCGTGCGTGCACTTGTTTTACAACTTGTGGTGCTTCCCGGTATGCGGCATGCCCAGTGGCTAGCGCTGGTGCATGCGCTCGGTGCAGCAAGGTTGCATTTGCGTTCTTGGCATTGTTATGTGGATGTGGCGGCTGCGTCTGCGCTCCAACTTGGGCTGCACGTCTGGCTCTTGGTGTATGGGCCTGTATGCGGGTACTTTGATCCTTGCTCAGGCCCGACCCAAGTGTGTGTCCACACGTGTGGTTCAAAAAGGAGCTGCATGGAAGCCGCTTCCTTCATTCTCCTCCTCCTATACACTGGCGTACAGGTCTCTGTTTGGGATTCGTCCTGAGCATGCAGTCCTTTGCACCCAGGTGGTTGGATGCTGCACAGCCATCGCATGCGAGCACTCTTGCCATCTCTAGGGAGCAGCGCCTCATGCCGTCCTCTTTCCATCTGGTTTTTGTTTCAAAATGAAGTCCACGTTGATGTCGATACGGTCTCTGGCTGATCCTTGGGCTCAGCTGTAACCGCAGCAGCTTCTGATGATTATTTTGGGGATGGAATGACAAACGAATGGTTTTGGGCTTGTGGAGTGTACTTTTCCAGTAGGCGTGTTTCCAGTAGGCCTGCTCAAGATAGGGGGACGTTTGTTGGCTCCCTTAATAGATGCAGTGCAGTTTTAGAGAGGAAAGCAAAGAGATGAGCAATATATGAAGTAGATGTTGCGGTGGATGTGTGTGTGGGTCGAAGCGTGCGCTTGTGGGGGGCCGGGCTTGGCTGCCTGTCCCTATGGATTGCTCAGGAAGCACATGCCTTGGCATGGTGCCCTGATCATGCGATTAACTGGAAGGTCTGTGACTTAGAGAGGTGTACCATGCATCAATGAGCAGTAGGCAAGGGGGTCCCGTCTGCGTGTCACTCCCCAATTTGTGTGCCTCAACCATGTTGCTGCATGTCTTCCCAATGGGTTGTCTGCAAGCAGGCGGGTTGAGGCACTGTTAAACCGGATTTGGTTCGAAAGGGGAGGACTGGATGACCCAGTGGCACTAGGCAGCCTGAGTTGTTGGTGCTGCCACAGCGCGGTGTGCACCATCATGGTGGCATGCGCCAGGCGATTGTACGTGAGCAGTATGAGTACGCAGCTCTGCTGAATTGTAAAGAGCTGCAGACTTCAGGGCGTATGCCATCCGGTCTGCATCAGAGCTGTCCAGTGAAAGAGTGCACAGAGCCCATGGGTTTGAGCTGTGAGTGTGCAAGCATGACAGTATCCACGCTCTCCAGCAGCGCCCGCATTGTCATCCGTGGTGACATGTCCCACCATGAGGCCAAGCTGGGGCAGTGCCGAGCACTGTGGAACAACCAAGGACCACAGAGACGCTGCTCAGCTGTTGGCTATGACGCGTGTGACATGCCTATGGGCTCTGCTTGCTGATATGCCCTTATGCACACAGCGGCAGCCCCTCTCCTGTTATCCGACGAACTGCCCTCCACAGGCACACGCACATCCGCGCATAGACGTGACGAAACAGCTGCTCGCCTGAGTTGGGTGCACACGCCTGCACAGATTGAGCGTGAGCTATGAAGCTATGAGCTCATAGCCTCTGCAGCGCTGGTCTTGCGCGCACACAGCGGGGTCACACTCAGTACCAAGATGCAGCTGTACTGCGCGATTGTGATGCCAGGCTCCACCGCTCCAGCATGGATGCCTTCCACACAGTCTGCCTTCAGCACGCAGCGAATGACAGAACGGCAGGCTAGTCAAGCACCTGATGTTTGCTCCAGGGGCTCTGAAGGGTTTTCTGCCAGTCACGCACGCATGCCTGCATGTATGGCCATGCAAGCACGCCTCCCAAGCCAAGCTCCCAAGGACCGCAGCTGATGACAAACCAATTGAATGCAGTATGCAAGAAGCATAATGGAATGTCTTGTGTTTGGGTGGGTGCCAACATGGCATAATATTAATAACATGCCCAACATGGCCTGATGGTATTATAATACCACGAATGCACACATACCCCTGCGGCCTTGGTATTGCAGGCATGATGGCTGCGCCGGCACACAACCCAACAAGTCGGGCACACCAGGCCTGGGTATGCCCCACCCATGCGCGCCCGCCCCGCCCGCCGCCTCCCTCGAGGCCTGGGTGCCCTGGTGACACCAGCATGTCGCTGGTGTTCACGGGCAGTGTGTTGGTTAGCCAGTTTGCTGTGTTGTGCCTGTGAGTACGTAGGGGGTGCAGCTGTGGTGCTGCGGTGCAAAGTGGATGGGCTGGTGTATTTTGGATTAATGTTAGTTTGCATCACTCAACTGGAACACTGTGCCGGCACCTGGCTCTCATAGTCTTAAGGAACTTCTAGTTGATTCCGTGGGCTCCGGCAAGCAGATGAATATGTGAAACGCCGTGTTATCTATTTATTTTTAAACATGATGGGGCCAATGTGGGGCATGCACGTCGCTACAGTGATCGAGAGAAATAAAGCACACAAGCTGCTGCATGCCTCCTGCCTCATTTGATTGGGCTACACACGAAATGTTGCATCCCCTGCCTGATAAGTGCTGCACTGTAACATCTAAGCATTTTTTGATTGCATGAGCTTCGTTATTCACCCGCCCAATCTGCTGCCTGTCCGCCACTCGCTGCCGCTGTGCAGATATAGACGGCGGCCCACCTGGTAAGCAGCCTGCTGGCGGTTGCCTTTCAGTTGATCGCGCTGGCCAATGGCAGCCATATAGGCTGCATGGACCTGCCTGTATGTGCACACTGCATGCAGGCCAGGTGGGGTGCGCCTACGCTACTCGCGCGGGCGACACATGTGGACCTACAATGCTTGCGCACCAGCAGCATGCCCTCCACAGCACAAACCAGGTGTCACGCCCTGCTGTTGCTGGTGTGAAGTGCCTTGCTAGCCGCGGGAGGGGCAGCAGGAGTGCGTAGATTCATCGTCAATGTTTGTCATGTGTTATGCCTGCACGATGGCATACCTCGCCGGGCGGCCGCATTCATTTCTCACGCATGTACTGGCAGTACTGCCTCCCTACTCACGGCGTGAGAATTGCGTGGCAAGTTCGGTTTGTGTACTGCAGTGTGCACGCATGACCTTAGCATGTACTTGCTTTCTTCCACCGCCCCATTGACGCTGTGCTGCCTGCTCATGAGTGCGCGTGTGTGAACATGCTTGATTGCTGTGTGTGTGGTTGTGCAGTAAGTTGAGCAGTGTAGGCAGGGATATCTTAATGTGGGGCATGCTGGTATGAGTTGCATGTCAAGTGCGCTGCATCCGGCTGCCGACATCATGTGTAACAGTGAGAGTGTGTGACCGTGCAATACATCACAGCGAGTCATGGCTGCCAATGGTGCAGGCAACATGTGCAACGATCACACAGCTAACGAGCTGAGGCAGTGCCATGGCCGTCCACACACACTGTGAGTATAGCATGTGCGCATGGACACAGCAACGCAGCAGCTGCTTACTGGCAGGTGGAGATTGTGGGCGCTGGACAACACGACTGGCAGCACGAAGTGCAGGTCCAGGTGGCCCTGGGCTGCCCTGGTTTCAGCCAAGTGGGGCTGGTCTGGGGCCATTCATGCCGATGGGGATTGCCAGCAGCTGGGGTGTTGGCTGTACTCGAACCGCCTCATGTCTCTCAAAATGCAAGCTTGCCGTGGTCGAGGTCTGCATGCAGTCATATGTGCGTGCGACCCTACAAACACTTCTTCACTTGCCAGCGCCAAAGATCATGATAAAGCGTGCAGCAGCATGCTCGCAACAGGTACACAAAGATTGAAGTCAGGGCCGCTGTTTCAGTTCATTTTATTGCCAAGACTAGATGCGCCAAGCGCAGCCAGGTGTCTGGATGTTTTGGCTCATGGCAGTCCTACCTGGCGGGCAGCTGCATGCCTGTGCCCTGCCCTTCTGGGCTTGGCAGCAGCTGGCCATCAACTGTGCGCATCAGACGATCAGACCTACAGTACAGCCAAGAGCACTACGGCCTGTAGCGAGAACAGCCAGATGGGACGTGCCCGTGGCAGCATCAGGTGTGTGCTGTCTCTGGCTTGCTTAGGGGCAAGCTGCACAGCGTTGCCAGCATCTGGAGTGCTGCACAAGACTGCTGAGCAAGAGCAGGTCTGTTACAATCGAATGTGCTCATGCCACAAAGCAACAACTGGATGAGATCATGAACGCGGCGCTCGGCAAGCCACGTGATGCTTTGTGTGATCGCTACTGCATGCATCCAGTGCGCAGTGGCCTCATAGGCTTTGCTGGAAGTGAGCACGACTATGGCGGCATGCAAAATCGGTTTGGTTATGAGGGCATGCACAACTGCGTGCTTGGCATCTTCATCACGATTGGCAAGCTCACGGGAGCGTACCTGAGCAGCAAGTACCAGGGCGCAGTGCAGTTGGTAGCCGGTGCTACGTAGACCAGGCGGTACGACATGCCTGTAGCTATTCAGCAGCGGGCGGTGGCGGCTACAGCTACATGTCTGAGCAAGTAAGTAAACTCTGCACCCCCATTGATTGCACACATGCACGAGTATGTAAGTTGTCATGCTTGACCGCCTGAAGTTGTTAAGCTTGATGACGCCTGTATTGCGTGAACAGCTGCGCAACATACATGTGGCGGTGGTGGTGGCAGGCTTGCTTGACACCTGCACTACCAGGCCAGCTTGTGCTGTAAGCGCGCATGTTGGTGTGGGCCCAGCTCACGTGCGAGCTGGTCTGATCCAGTCAAGAGTATCGATTCATGCAACCTAGCATTCGATGCGGGCCCATACCTTTTCAGCAGCAGTGCACAAGCGAAAGCACAAGCTTGCGCACTCCTAAACTGCAGCCTGCGCCCACCGCGGCCCTGCACGTGTGAAACTGTGTGAAGGGAGATGGTGGGACAAATTTACCAACCACCGACCTGACCTCCGACACTGTTTGCGAAGCAAGTTCAAGTTGGCCGCCCCAAGAAGAGGCCAAGGATTCTTTTAAGAGCGAGAGACGCAGTCAACAAGTGTTGACCCTCAGAGGAAGGCCTGCCTGGAAAACAGTTCCCTGCATCAAAGCTCACGGCAGGAGGGAAGGTGAGGCAGCAACGCAGCAGCGCGATTGTGGATGCAGCCAGTTGACCATGCTGTTTTGTGGGCAACAGCAACACACCCGGATCTGCAGCCACAGGCACAAGGCGCTAATGTCAATGCTTCATGCATTATTGCGATGCCTGCAAGAATTGGCTGGGTTCCGTAGGTGACGACTGACGATGTCTTTGGCTGTCTTCATGGTGCTGTAGTGCAGGGCTGGGGCCATGGCGTGGAGCAGCCACACGAGAATTTGTGCTTGCAGCACTCTGCTGCTCCTGCTGGCGTCGTCCTTGGTGGCTGGGCTAAACGCTGGGTGTATCAGCACCGAGCCGATCTGCGCGCCACTGGCCACGCAACGGCATGGCACAATAGGGCAACTGTGCGTGCAGCATGACAGCGAGGGCGACTCCCTGCACCTGCAATATCAGTTGTTTGCAGGTGCGTGAGCAACCCAGGTGCACTGCAGGCAAATCTTGCAGCCAACGACACGCTTGAGCTAATCTGCTGCTCCTTTGCTGGCGTGTGTCGTCCTGGCGCGAGGCGTACAATATTGTTGCACAATTGTCTTGCGGTGCACGCAGACGAGCAGCCAGGGCCAGCAGGCGGCAGCACTGCCGCGAGCTGGCGGTTTGCTGCGAACAACGCTCTGTCTGCAATGGTGGCCAGCACTCTTGGGCGATTGACTGGGCACCAATGCGCATTTCCATCGCACGACACCACGCCTGGGTCCAACGCCGCAAGTCCTGTGCAGGTAAGAATCGCGCTGTTCACAGGAAATGGGCCCAATGTATTTTGCCATGAATGGCAGCCACGGCGAGGCCTTCTCGCCTGATCGCTGCCTTCTCGTTGCCAATCGTGCACGCAGGGAGCAACATCCTGGACTACGAAGCTGGCTTACCAGGACCTGGGTCTGGATGCAAGCCACTTCTGTGCGGAGGACCTGTTGCCCTTGTGGCTGACCGCCCATGTGGAGGTGGCCCTGGTGAGCAGTATGCTAAGTGCATGAGGAAGGCAACACCTTCAGTGTACCTGCACAGCTGGGGAGCACCTTGATGGCTGTGCACTGACATGCATGCGCCCATTTTGTACGCGCAGTTTGAGGATGGCCGCACCGAGCCCACAGCCACTGCGCATGCATGGGCATGCGAGGTGCCCCGCAGCACCCTGGAGTTATGGGGCATCTGCCCGACTGATGGACCGTGGATGTGCGTCATGTCTGTCAACGCCTCATGCACAGACTGTGCAGCCGCCCTGGCAGTGCATGGTGCAGCTGTCGAGGACGCCACCGCGTCCCAGCGCCACCTGTCCAGCACCATCCAGATCAAGGGCTCGAAGACCAAGGCATCGAACACCACCACCACCACCACTGTATACACTCAAGTGAGGGGCGGCAACTCTGACGCCGACCCCCCCTCACCGCCATCCCCTCCTTCCCCACCCCCCATTGGTGGTACCGAGGTCACCGACGCCATGATGGCATCAGTGCTCAACATCAACCCAGATCAGCCCATCACGTACTGGACGGACGGCAGCAATGGCGTTCAGCCACCACCTGACGGTGCGTGCACCTACCAGCAGGTGTGTGACGGCACCGCCTCGTTGGGCATCGACTCCTCACGGCTCCGCTTCCCTGACAGCTGGTACAAGGGCAGCAAATGTGAGATGAAGAACCCGCCCTCCACGCCCCTGCTGTGCGACATTTGCCTCGGCGAGTGCTGTGTCAACGGCAAGCTGCTGCCCAACGGCAACTACGACAGGGACGCAGACAACTTCATCAAGTGGACCGCGGTCTGCAAGTCTTCATGTGTGTCTGCGTGTGCCTGCCCATGCTCCTGTTGCACACTGTAGTCCACATGTGCTTGGCGCTGGTGTTTGCGGTCTGCACAGCGTGCCAGTTCCAGGCTGTGTGACACATGGTTGCTTGGCATGCTGCTGTCCCACTCTCTATTCATCATCCACACCTGCTGCTGGCGCACGCATGAGACTGACACTGCACTGCGTGCCTGCGCATCGCTTGCCTGTTGCAGCGTGCAATGGCAACCGCCTGGGACGGCGCGAGGCCAACTGCGGCGACCAGGGCTCCAATGTGTGCCCCGAGCCCCTGATCAACAAGAAGCCGGACCACACGTGGACCTCGTACTGCACGTTCCTGGACCCCACCTGCACCGGGGACCAGCACTGCCTGGGCAAGGTCACGTGCGAGGCAAACCCAGGCTTCACGTACACGAACCAGTGTGATCCATATGTGGGCTCACTGTGCTTTGCTGATGGCGCGTCAGGCAGCCAGCCCAGCTCTGGCAAGGAGGGCAACTGGAAGCTGTGCAAGCAGGCCGCAAATCTGTGCTACTGGAAGAAGGTTTGCCCGTCGCCCTCACCGCCGTTGCCGCCGTCCCCGCCATCCCCCCTGCCGCCGTCCCCACCGACTCCCCCTCCGCCGTCTCCACCCAGCCCCCCGCCGCCGTCCCCGCCGGAACGCATCGTGCAACAACCAGGCGGCGCAGTGCTGCAGCTGATGGTGAAGCTGCCGTCAGCTTACGCGGGCCTGGGCAACATTGACGCCGCTCTGGAGAGCCAGATCTCGCCCACTGACCGCCCCAGCAACTGGGACGGTGCCGACGGCAAGGTGCACACAATCTTATTGCCCGCCACCCAGGTGCCAAACGAGTTTGATGGCACTGGCGCGCCTGCGGGCAGCAGCAGCAGCCTGAGCAACTGGACCAACTTCATCACACGCGACTTTGTGGCGGAGTTTGACTTCCGCCAGAAGATGGAAGACATCATCACGAGCGCACACATTGTTTGTGGCTCGGTTGTCATCATCCGTGGCCCTGCCTGGGGTGGGTATGAGGACGACTTTGGCAACATCCAGTACCCCGCACCCTGGTTCTTTGGCTGCTTTGGCAGCAACTTCATTGATGGTACAGGGTCATACTTCAGCAAGCCGCAGCTCTGCTGCTCCCCATCGCCACCGTCCCCCCTGCCGCCCAGCCCCTCCCCACAGCCGCCCTCTCCCCCACCGCCCAGCCCCTCCCCACAGCCGCCCTCTCCCCCACCGCCCAGCCC
>BDCZ01001118.1:0-10202 GCA_001662365.1 Chlamydomonas applanata
GGGGGGGGGGGCAGCGGCGGCACGCCGGCGAGGCACGTGCGCGTCCATGCTCAGGGCATGCGCCCGTACGGCCCCCGGGCATGCGCCTTGCCATCACCAGTGTGCCTGGCGCGCGTCAGCCACGCCGCCCTGCCGGCCTGGCCCAACATGTTCAGTGTGCATGCGCACTGCTGTTGTCGGCCATGCACTTTGTGCACACGACTTGCATGCTGGCAGGTGGGCTGCAGAATGTACACACAATGCAGAGTGTACCATGTACCAAGGCAAGAGGCATTAAGGTCGCACCAGAGCGCGCGTCTGGCGCAGCCTGCGGTCTCATAAACCACGTTGCATCCGCATCGAGTGCATGCACATCAATTCCGCCAGCCCGTCCGGCAGCCCGCCAGCCACGGCACCCAACCTACCTGCATCGGCGAACGCTGCGCAGGCCAACAGCAGGCCCAGCGTGAACCAGCATGCTCTGGCGGTGGAGGACCTCATGGCGTCCTGCTTGCAGGAGATTGTCGATACAAAGTAATTAAAGTAAATAACAACATAATATGGTCAGTTGTCGGTATAAAGTAAATAACAACATCGATATAAAGTAAATAACAACATAACATGGTCAGTCGTCAATGGTGATGACACAGCAGGTGCGCACGAGCACGCTGTCCACCCGTCCTGAATGCACAAGAGACAGTTGATGAGGGTGCACATACACAGAAGCCACATCTTCACTCACCGGCGTGATTGCACGCTGAGGCGCAGCAATCTGGCCCTTGCCCATCCAGGTGGCCTCCTTCACAAGGGAAAAAGGGACGGCGACCATCACACTTCCAGCTTTGTACTTATGGCGCTCCGTGACACTGAGGAGTCCTGTAGCGTGAGGGGCAATTTGGGTTTCCAGCTATGAACGCGCAGCCCATGTGTGCCTGTGGGCGGATATAAGGGTGCCCCAAGGCTTTCAGCCTCCAGCAGACCTTGGACACAAGCGCACCCATCATTCTGGCTTTAACTGCGCGTGAGGCTGTTCAATGCCTGGCAGCTGACGTGCGGAATGCGCTGCACGCTGTAATGCACCTGGCTCCTGAACTTGCAGAGCAGTACTGGATGGAAAGCTGGTGAGCAGTGCGCTCTGAAGAACTGAGCACTGCTGTGAGAGCCACACCAGCAGCTGCCGTGTACGCACCACCTGTCAGAAAAGCACCCGCCATGCTACGTTTCCTGCGTGCTGTGCAGTGTTTGCAGTGCGTTTTACTTCCTTTGCCCCTGATCCTGATCCTAGTCCCACCTCCCGTGGGTGGCAGTTCCCCTTGTAACTGTCCCTCTCTCTCTCCGCCATCACTATTCAGAATTGATTCTGCCAAACGCACACATGATGTATCCAGCACCGTGTATATATATCCACTGACTCTCTGCTAGTGTACTCTCTGGCGTCTCTGCTAGCAGCATGAACTCGGGGTGAGGGCAAGCAAGCTCAAATGGTGTAATTACATAATATTATAATGCATTACATCACAGTGCATGGGCTGGCTGGCCCTTCTCAGGGCCAGCCAAGCAGGCTGGGTCAAAGGCATGGTCCATCGTCATCAAAAACACCAATGAAAGTATCCCCAATGAATTCAACTTCAGGGCCCAACGCACCCGGCACGCCTCGTATGATCAAACAGGCAACAAACTCCATCGCAGCTATGCCTGAGTATGATATCGTATACATAGACTAATAGTGCGAGTGGCAGAACTCCGCAGTGGCAGTAGTCTGCATCGACCAAAGCCCTGAACAGATTTATCTGGCTTTGATCAGCTGTCAGTGCTAGCGGCAGCCCAAACCAACGTCACCAGCGGCATTTGACCGCCGCAGTCTCTATTCCCAGCACACCGTCATGATATTAAATGTACATTTCCATCCTGACACGTGTCACGTTCTTTGTCAACCTCAAGGGCAGATGCGGACCTTGGGTTGGGCCAGGATTAATCAGGCAGACAAGCTGTACACTCGGATGTAGTCTATGTCATAGGTGTGGGCCTGGCTGATGTCGGGGCTCACTCCCTCACTGTCGGGCCAGTTGCCCCCCATGGCTAGGTTCATGAGCATGTAGAAGGGCTGGTCAAAGGGTGCGAAGGGGTTAGTCACCGCCCTGCTGGAGAACCACTGTGTGTTGGTGGTGGTGAAGTAGGCAATGCCGTCCATCTTGAAGGTAATGTAGGTGGGTGCCCAAAGCACAGAATAGGTGTGCCAGGCCCCAGGGGTCGAGCTGGTTGGTGCATTCTGGCCCAAGTGGGTGCAGTTGTCATAGTCCACACCGGACAGCGTGTTGCCTCCATAGTGCACCGTGCCTGTGAGCATGGGGAAACACCAGAGCAGGAGCATCGATTGCAAGCAATCCAGCACGCATGCAGCTTGGATGTGCAGGAGCAGGCAACACAGCTGCGGCCCGCACGCAAGGACAACAAGAAACGTGCACATGGCGGTGAAAGCCGTTCACCAATAGTTCCCTTGTTTGTCCCCACGCATCCAGGCAGCCAAGGTAGCCAGCCAGCCCAGCCTAGCCGCAGGCATATTCTGTTCACCCCCCCTGCTATGGCTCAAGCTACTTTAATGATGCTGAGCATACCTATGCATGCACAGCCTGACTACATACTCGTGCTGCATGATTGCAATCACGAGAATCCTATTCTAGCATCGTAACATGGTTATAATGAAGACCAGTGACCGGACGTACCTCGGAACCAGTTGTTGCCATTGATGTGCTCCATGACATCGATTTCACCTGAGCTGCACCACCCGCCATACGCAGCCGGCTCGCCCGGAAGCATCCAGAAGGCAGGCCATGTGCCAGAACCTGCAAAGCAGCAAAGTGCGTGCAGAAGTGACCCATCCAGTGTGACCCATTCGGTGTGACCCATCCAGTGTGACACGTCCAGACGTGGCTCAGGCAGGACAGCACAATGGGTGGGATGTGGTGGTTGCAAGCAATCCATTGCTGTGCAGCCGCATGGGCTCCTCTGGGCTCCTCCCCATGTCATGGGCGCTGCTGTCCATGGGGATCCAATGCACACGCCGCACAGCCACTGTGTAATGATTTAGTTTGCAGGTATGCTGGTGGCTGTCAGGCTCCTGCATGCAGATACATCTGTGACACGCCGTGTTATTACTATTATTATACTGGTGGCCATCTGCAGGGCGCAACGTGTGCGTTGCTGCGCAGCTGATGCACTGGAACAAAGCATGCATGCATGGCATACGTGCATGCCGATGTGCATGTGGCATGTGCATGGCATATGTGCCACCAGCCAGCTGCTACGACGCACCCAGCGGCACACGCAGGCGCGCCTCGATCTCCACCGGGTTCGCGCTCGAGGTACTACCAGCCCACTTGAATGTGTTCAGCCCAGCGGACACGATGCGCGCGCTCTTCCAATACTTCCAGCTTGGGGACGTGCTGGCGCCGTTGGGGCCCTGGGTGTTGCTGCAGCTGAAGCCGCCAGGCACATAGGTGGCTGTGATGCGCAGCAGCCCATCCCCTGAGACATCAGGGTTGGGCACCACTGAAGCCACGCTGGGGTCCTCAATGTAGCACTCCTGCTCGTTGTTGCCCCAGCCTGCATGCACACACAGCGCGAGCATGCACAGCATGATGCCAGCGTACATGAAAAGCATGGTGCAACTGGGCACTGGCAACATGTGGTTGCCATGGCCTTCCACGTTCCAGTGAGCTTCCATGGGTGCGCGGCCTGGGTGCGCAGGTCGGCTGCAAGCTTGCATGACTGGGGTGCATCACCCGCGCACCAGGGATGTAGTAGCCACTGCCATCGCCCGTCATGAACCACCAGTTCGCGTTCCGGATGCCCCCGAACTTGGTGTTGCAGGATGCATCTGAGCAGGGAGTGAACTCATCGGCCCAGATCTGCACAGACAGGGATGTGGTGGTGGTGCCCCACAGTAGGAACGGCCATAGTGCTGCAGACCAGCACAGCTATCAACGCTGCAGCGCATGCAGCTGCTTGCTTGTGTACGGGTGAACTGGAGTGCCCTTTGGGCGGTGCTACTGCACTAGCATCTATGCAAGCATGATGAGCAGTTTGCATGCCCAAGCCTCGTCCCTCACGCGCTGTGGCTTCACATACAGCGTGCAGACACATTCGCGCTTACCTGTGTTCGACCAGTAGCGGGAGCGGATGGTGCTGGTGAAGGTGGTGTAGGTGGTGGTGGTTTGCGGGGGCTAGGAGGCGGCTTTTTAACTGGTCCGGCGATGCATCCTGCAGGTTGGAAGGCAGCTTTTGAGGGGGCGAACCTCAGACGAACATTGGTCGGCTGCGCACATCCAAACAACCTTACCTGTTAATGCCATCACCATCAGCGCTACGGCAGGCGTTAGCTTCATTCGGGCTTGTGATGTCCGTTTATATAACCCAGATCAACGGTCGAGCCAAATGCACGGTACGAGATGTATGGTCTGAACTCTGATGCTGCTCTTGTTATGCTGCTTGGCTGCTGTCGCTTGAGCACTTGGCCCTCATCGGAAAGCTGTGATGTCGTTCAGCCTCGTGCAGTGGGTGCATAATAGCTGAAGATGCAGTGGGTGCATAATAGTTGAAGATGCAGTGGGTGCATAATAGCTGAAGATGCATCATATAACATCAAGCGTCAGCTATGGCTGCTCTCCATGTCCCAATTACATGCCTTGTCTGATGGTCAATCAAGCTTTGCCTGCTGTGATGGAACTGGGATGATACAGAGCCCCAACCTTTATACACGCCTGCATACAGCAGTACTACAAGCAGCTTAGGCTTACGTAGCATAAGCTTTCGTGTAGGCTTACTAACGCATGATGCAAGCTTGCATGCACTCAGCTTGCATGCAAGCTTGCATGCACTCAGCTTGCATGCACTAGTACTGGTACACACGAACCCAGTCAATGTCATACTTTCAAGGCTTGGATTCATCCAGCCCCATGCCTTCACTCTCCGGCAAGTTGCCACCCATCGCCAGGTTGAGGATCAGATAAAAGGGTTTGTCGAAGGGCGCATGTGGATTCTTCAGCCCCCTGGACGAGAACCACTGTGAACTGTACGTGCTGTAATATGTGACGCCATCCATCTTGAATGTGAGGCGTGTGGGTGACCAGAGCAGGGAGTAGGTGTGCCAGCCACCTGGCGTCTTTGTGGTTTTGGTGTCCCGATTGAACGTGCAGTTTTCTGAGTCCACGCCAGAAGTTGCGTTGCCGCCAAAGTGCGCGGAACCTGCGCAGTGCAAAGCCCGCACCATGCCATGTCATTCGTCTACATATCGGTACCAGGGGACGCCACACTGCTTTGAACTGTCCCGCTGACCGCCGTACGACTCGCAGTACAGCCATACTACCAGCAGTACGGCCGGACGAAGCTGGACGGAGCATCCATGCAGCTGCAGCGCACGGTGCGCTGCTTCTCGCAGGCATTGGCGTGCATGCTCGCGGCCATGGTCAGATCAGGGCTGGTGAAACCAGGCCTACAGAGTATGGCCGATTGCGTACCTCGGAACCAGTCGTTGCCATTGATGTGCTCCATGATGTCGATTGTCCCGGAGCTGCACCACCCGCCATATGCAGTAGGCTCGCCCGGAAGCATCCAGAACGCAGGCCACGTGCCAGCCCCTGCAGCCCAGGAAACGACGTACATCACACATTATCTGTGTATGTAAAAAAAAGAGAGGGGGAGAGGGAGTGGGTGAGTGGGAGGGAGTCCCGATCTGTGCTTGTCCGGGCGAGGGCCATCCAGTGCCAGATAAACTCATGCGATGCTGGTCCCAACGCAAGCATGTCTACTGCTCTTCACACACATACACCAGGGCCCACAGGCGAGCAGCAGGGCAAGCGTGCAGGTCCATTGATGATATGATGACCCAGAGTGGCCAGTGACGCGAGTGTGCACTATGCAGGGCTTGTGATCCTTATTTGCTCCTGATGCGCCTGATCGTGATCATGGTATGTGTTGATGATCTGCCAGGCCGGTAGGGCCGCAAAGGAAGCTAAATGCAGTACCCAAGGGTATGCAGCCTATCAGTCAGCTCACCCAGCAGGACACGGATGCGCGCTTCGATCTCAATTGGCTGTGCAGAAGATGGTAGGCCGCCCCACATGAAGGTCCTCAGGCCCTTAGTCACCAGCTTGGCACTCTTCCAGTACTTCAAGGTGGTGGATGTGTTGGCGCCATTCGGGCCCTGTGTGTTGCTGCAGCTGAAGCCGCCAGGCACATAGGTGGCTGTGACGCGCAGCAGCCCATCCCCTGAGACATCAGGGTTGGGCACCACTGAAGCCACGCTGGGGTCCTCAATGTAGCACTCCTGCTCGTTGTTGCCCCAGCCTGCATGCACACACAGCGCGAGCATGCACAGCATGATACAGCAGGGCACTGGAAACTTAATAATAATAATATTAATAATAAATAATAATAATAATAATAATAATAATAATAATAATAATAATAATAATAATAATAACAATAATAATAATAATAATAATAATTATTATTATAATAATAATAATAATAATAACAACACGGCGTGTCACAGATGTGTCTGCATGCCGGAGCCTGACAGTCGTTATCTAAACACCATCACTAGAGGACCAAGCCAGCCTTAAAAACCGGGAGCCGCCCCACTACAGCACCTAGCACCCTGTTGGAAGCGAGCACCGCAAAGGTTAGCAGCTGGCCGACACAGCATCCGTGGTCAACAGCAACATGCTGATGCCACAGGGCACCCAGGCCATACGGTGGCGGGCGGGCAGGCCGTATGCGGGGCGGGCGGGACGAGCGTCAGGCCCGGGAGCCCAGGGGTTGAGTGATTGGAAACTTGTATCACTATTTTCATTACAATCATTACTCGAGAAGAAGGTTATTACTCTTGAATATTGTTATGGAGCATTATTCTTATCTCCATTGACATTGTCGTGATTTGGCATTGTTACAATTGCTATTATAGGTTTCTTTGAATTACTGGCATTGTTTGCTACGGCCTTCCATTGAACCTCCATGGCCGCGCAATCGATGGTTGGAGTGCAGGCTTGCATGACTCGGATGCCCCCGAACTTGGTGTTGCATCTGAGCAGGGAGTGAACTCATCGGCCCAGATCTGCACAGCGACAGGGGTGAGGTGGTGGTGCCCCACAGTAGGATCGGCCATAGAGCTGCAGACCAGAACGCTGCAGCGCATGCAGCTGCTTGCTTGTGTGCAGCGTCTGACTTCCAGTAGTGCCTGGGGTGCTGCTGCACTAGCATCATGCAAGCATGACCAGTTTGCATGCCCACCACCACATCCTTCAAGCGCATGCAACAGCTTTGATAAAATACAGCTTGCAGGCATGTCGCGCTCCTACTTTTGTTCGTCCATGAGCAGGAGCGGGTGGTGGTGAACGTGGGGGTGGGGAACGCTGGCTAGGAGGCGGCTTTTTAACCGGCCCAGCGATACATCCTGCAATTTGGAAGACCGCTTTTGAGGGTACAGCTTAGGGTCGGCTGTCCACATCTGGGCAGTTTTACCTGCAAGTGCCACTACCACCAGCGCTACGGTAAGCCTTAAATTCATTAGAGCTTCTGACTGCTCGTTTGTCCCAATTTCAACGGCCGAGCCAAATGCACGGTGCGATGAATACGTCAGCACCTCCCCTGCTGCTCCTGCTATGCCGGGTAGCTGCTGTCGTTTGGCTGCAACTTGGCCCTCTCATCGGAAAGCTGTGACGCCGTTGTTACTTAGCGGACATGAGCACACGAGATCAAACGTCACCTCAGACAGTATTGTATGCCTGCCTGCAAGGGCGCCAATACCAAATCAACGTTTTGTCTCATCATCACCAAACGTTTACACTGCAGTGCCAAGCATGTATGCCTGTGTGTTCACCTGACCGTGTGCTTTTATGCATTGCCATGGCTGTGGGCTGTCATGGTTCATGGGCAGCTGTGTGCCCATGCCATGGAGGAACATAGGTGCAGGCAGCGCACACTCTTACCCTGGTCGCACAGCATATTGCTCGCCTATGAACTGCAAGCTTCTCATGCAAGCTTTCTGCATGCGCACCAGCATCACCTGGCACAATGATTGTTGGGTGCAAAAGCCCCTAGTCACCTCCATCCACCATGTAAGGTGCATGCGTAGGGGGCTCCCTGAAAACCTGATGTTTGTACAGGAGATATCAAATTGCCGCGCGGGATAGGTGCATGTGAGGTGTAAGCTACTGGGTGATGCGCCACAAGCTTTGACAGGTGTAGGGCAGTTGGTGTGGCAGTTGGCCACAGCTGTCAGAGCTTGAGGCGCATCACCGAGTCGTCATGCAAGCACGCTACACAATCTCACGAGATACGCTCCCTGGTGTGACAAACTTTGAGGTCGGCAGGACGAGCAGCCATTACTTGTGTAATGTAAGCATGGTGTTTGGCTGCACCTGCTAGCACCTGCTTGTGTGCCAATGCCTGAAAAAGGAAGCACGACGATGACCAGCATTTACAGTGGGGGAGATACCATGCATTGAATGGTCATCAACCAAGAAGCCAGGTCGTGCACGCACCATCACTGTGCACGCTCTGCATCGCAGCAAAGGGTTCGGCTTGTGTGCCACTCTCAAGGGCTTTACTCTTACTCCTCAGCTGCACTAGTAAGTGCACTCTCGCTGCCAAGCCACAGTTTTGGCAAGCAGGTGCAGTAACAAAGTACGACTATGTTTCTAACTGTCTGAACAACCATCAGGTAACTTAACAGAAATTCTTCACGGGACGTCAGGAGTCTCGGAGAGAGTGTGAGCGCCATGCTACAAAACTAGGGAGGGCCATGCATAGTTGCATACATGTGCCTAACGGCAGCATCCATCAAAAGGTGCTAAGGACATCTTATTATTATCTAGCCAGTTGCCAGGTCAATCGCTCGCTCTTATGGGGTCAGGCACTAACAGCCTGCTATTCAGCACTCGACTCTTGAGCGCAAAGCGCCGGTGCCTTTGTTGACTGGACAGTTAACCTTCTGACTCAACCACCACCAATCAACAGAACATGACCGTAACCGACGCGCAAGCCCAGCCAGTACAGTGGCACCACACCACCAGCCGAGGTCCAGGCCATTACAGTCCAGTCCAGTCCAGTCCAGTCCAGTCCAGTCCAGTCCAGTCCAGTCCAGTCCAGTCCAGTCCAGTCCAGTCCAGTCCAGCCTCAAAGCCTCACAGCACGCCTGCAGGCTCTGCTGCAAAGCGGGACTCCAAGGCCTCCAGCAAGCCGTCCACATCCTCATGCTCAGCACACATGCACTCGAGCTCGGCCGGCGTGAGTGCGCCATCCACAAACAGCGCGGCCAGCCGCATAACAGCGGGTGACCCGTCCGTCAGCACGCCCCGCTGGCCAGCGGCAGTAGCGGCAGTAGTGGCAGTAGCGACCGCAGTAGCGGCGGTGTCAGCGGTACTGGCAGTAGCGGCAGGGGCAGCGGTACGTGTGTGGTCCGTGTCAAAGTAGTGACGCACCATGGAGAGGGCCTCAGTGAGGCGCAGGCGGCCAAGGTAAATCTTCCGGTTAATGCGGCCGGGGCGGATGAGTGCCGGATCGAGCACCTCTGGGTGGTTTGTGGTCATGATGACAATGCGGTCAGGGGTATCCACCACACCATCAAGCACGTTCAGCAGCCCCGCCAGGTTCAGGGCATCTTCAGCAGGCTTCAGCAGGCTGCTCAGCAAGCCGCCGCCGCTGCCGCCTGCAAGCATCTCCAGCCCAGGGAATCCCCCACCACTGCCAGCGCTGGAAGCAGCACTCCCCTTGCCCCCAGCAGCCTCCTCCTTGCTGGCAGTGGCGGCTGCGTGGAGGAGGGCCAGCTCAAGGAGCTCAGCCTGCTGGTCAGCTGCAGAGGGGGGACCACTGAGCTGGGTCCCTGGGGCGTCAGGAGGGGGGGGCGTGGCAGCAGCCGGGGCGGCCGTGGCCAAGGCGGCTGGTGCTGGGTTCATCGCACCAGGGGCAGCGGCTGCCTTGGGGGTGGCGTTGCTGGAGGAGGTGGTGGGGGTGGTGACAATGCCGCTGGTAGCACATGAGCAGGAAGGCTTGGCAGCGTGTGCGTCCTTTGGCTTGATGGGAGACACGGCGGCAGTCACCTCGGCCACCAGGGGGGCGGTGCCGGCGGTCAGTGGAAGGGCGTTGCAGGAGGAGGAGGAGGTGGGGGAGGTGGAGGGGGAGGGGGAGGAGGAAATGGAGGAGGAGGATGGGGAGGAGGAGGA
>BDCZ01001120.1:0-10153 GCA_001662365.1 Chlamydomonas applanata
GACGATTCTCTTCAACGAAATCACTCCATCCACTAACCAGTAAGCATTTTGGGCCGATTTGTTGACCCCATGGAAGCACGTAACCGATGAAAGCTGTAATGATCATTACGAGTAAAATGACTACACCAGTAATCCATACCAACTCACGTGGTTGGTTACCGCTACTGTAGTAAATTCCGCGTAAAATGTGCATGTATACGACTGTAAAAAACAAAGAAGCACCGTTAGCGTGAGCATAACGTAAAATCATACCAGATGGTACGTCGTACATTAAGTGAACTACGCTAGCAAAGGCGTGGTCTACATGAGATACGTAGTGCATAGCTAATAAAATTCCTGTTACAATTTGGGCACCTAAAACGATACCGGCTAAGCTACCCCAACCCCAGAAATAGTTAAGATTCATTGGAGTTGGATAAGCGATTAAATGTGCATTAAAAACTTTTAATGGACCTAATTTATGATTGATACGCATAACTTTTTACAAACAATATGGTAGGCTACAGTGAAAAGCCTAATTTTCAAAGTTCGCATATGAATCGTCTACGACGATCGCCGGGCGAAGCCAGCAATCGACCGAGTTTTCGAAGAAAACTCGACGAATCCTAGAATCGCTTAGCGATTCTAGATGAATGGCCGGTTAAACCGTACCGAGGAGATATTGGTCGCTGAAGAGAATCGTCGTACGACGATTCTCTTCAGCGAAGTCAACTTCACCCCAGGACTGAGGAAAGAACGCAAGGCGTTCTTCCTACAGTCGATCCGAGTAGAGAGTCGTCGTAGACAATTCTCTTCAACGAAGTCACTCGATCCCTTATATATAAGGCTAAGGCTCGACACAAAAGGGGTTCATAACGAAGCGGATGGTTAACCGAAATATACAATAGTATGTAGTAATAATATTTATAATTATAAATATCATACAGTTAAACTACTAGTATTTCCCCCTCCCCTATAATTAGGATACTTATAATTTTTATTTTTTTAAGAAAATTAGATTTGAACTTTTTGATCGTTCATTAAGAATAAACCCTTGTCTCCGGCGCTCCATGTAATACGGCCCCAATCAAGAACTAAAAGAACTAAAGTTTTTGCGTAAATAGCATCGAAGCCCCAACGGGTAGCAGAGAAGCGCATTAACCCAAATTGTTTAGAAGAGACGGCTGCGGTAGCAGTGAAGAATCCGGCAAGCATCAAACCTGCAGGTAAAGTTTTTACGCCCCATGGAATGAAGAATAAAATTCCAGAAAGTAAGTTTGTACCTACCCAAATTTTAAGCATTACGTCAGAAAGTAAAATGGTAAAAGCAACAGCAATTAAAACGCTCGTGTTAGGAGCAGCAGGAGATACACTGTAATCATAACCGCTAAAGTCGTAGAAGAAAGATTGAATAAATAATTTTACAGTGTAAGAACACGTGATAAAAGCGGCTAAGATCAGTAAGGTATGGGCGTAGTCAGCTAGTGGGTTGAAGAAAATGTAAGATAAATTAATAATAGTCTCTTTGGAATAGAAACCGGAAGTCTCTGGAAAACCCATTAAACAAATGCAACCTACTAATAAAGTTAAGAAGCAAAATAGAGAACAGTGGGAAGCGCTTAAACCTCCATAACGAGCCATTTGTTGTGTACCACCGGAAGCCATAATAATTACTCCGGCAGCTAAGAATAAAGCAGCCTTGAAAGAAGCGTGGGTCATTAAATGGCACATAGAGGCATCAGCACCAAACTCACCCAAACCTACACTTACCATCATGTAACCTAATTGACTACAAGTACTGAAAGCAATTACACGTTTTAAGTCGTTTTGGAAATAACCAAAGATTCCAGCCATTAACGCAGTTAAAGCACCTACGATAATAATTAAATCATCGTAGAAAATACTTAAGCGAACCATTACGTAAACTCCGGCTGTTACAAGGGTGGCAGCGTGAATTAAAGCAGATACCGGCGTAGGCAAAACCTACGTTATTTCTAACGTAGCTGGACTATATCATCACCGTATTCAAATACGGCGCTCGGCGTGTAGTCTCTGAGGATCCTACTGTGAGTTATTTAACTCATCTGGTTTCCTGCTGATTGTCCATTAATTCGTTTTAACGAGTTATCTTTGAAATTGTCACTACTAGACTGATTGAAAGACGAAGTCTTTCAATCTGAAGAAAATTTCTTTAAAAATAAATTTTCTAGTCTAGGATCGCTCCGCGATCCTAGACTAGTCGATCGGAGGTAAAATTCCTTCGGAATTTTATCCTCGATCTGAACAAAATTAACTACGTTAATTTTGTATTTACGAACTAAGTGTAATGAGGTAAAAAATAAATAGTATTCAAAGCTTTAGGATGTTCCAGCATATAGCCAAGTTTACGGAGGGCCACTACAAAATGGATAGAAAAAAATGACTAGGATCTACGATCCGACCGCTCAAAAAAACAATCAAAGGATTTTTTCTAGTCAAAATATTCTCCATTCGCAGTATCTGGATCAGTTGACGGACAAAGTCTTAATAAAATTCGTTCTACGAATTTTCTATCAACATGATCGACGGGAGTAGAGAATCGTCTTCGACGATTCTCTTCGACGAAGTCACCCCGTCCTTAATTAATACATAATTCTGTTTTGATACAAAATTATCGAAGAAAGTCTTGTTCAATCGGATAGCTAGGATCAACGATCGCCGTCGTAATTTTGTTGCGATTAAGTTATTTTTGTAGTCAACTACTTAATTAGCTTAGCGTCACCTAATTTATAGTGATAAATCGGTAAAACATACGGCTCAATATAATTTCGCAAAACGTTAACACTATTACGAGATACTCGAATTCGCCAACCGTTTTTACGCTTTTTCTGGCCTGCTTTAATCCCGATTTTAGAAAGTTGATCAATTAAAAATAAAACATCAGAGTGACACAACTCCTCGGTGCAAAATAAAAAAGTTGCGTCGTTACTCTCCCAATAGCCATCGTTCATATACCAATGAGCTAGTAGTAAAGTACTAAAATGGTCATTGATTATTTTTTCAGGTAACATTTTAATATAGCGCTTACGCGGAGTAGGGTGGGGATGCTGGATATACCACATGTCCCAAAAATTAGCTAAAAAAACGAAATATTTACTAGTCTAGAGTTTTCGAAGAAAACTCGACGACTCGTCGAATCGCGTACGTGATTCTAGACTCGTCGGATCGCGGAGCGATCCTAGACTACTGATGTTATACTGAGTTGGGTTATCTTTTGGATAACTACTAGGTTTTGTTACATTGAATATTAATGGTAACCAAACAGTCGATAACTCTACTAACGGACTATCAAACTTACAAGTTTGGCCATAACTTCCTGTTTTTTTGTTGACGCTTAAGCGAATATGACCGTCTCCTAACATTAAACCTACTAAAATCTTTAACTCATTGGAGCCATAAGAATATGGGAAATCTTTCATATCTATTGATTGTGAAATTGTTGAAACGGAAGAAAAACGGCGATTAGATTGGCCATTTGAAAGCACCGACGTTTGTGTCAAAGGCGCAATCTCTGGTCGACTACAAAATTTACTACGTAAATTTTGTAGATCGAGGAGAATTCACAAGGTACAAAGTTTTCTTCGAAAACTTTGTATTAAAACATAAATTAATCAACTGATATTTACTATTATTACGTGTTACGTTAGCGGAGCTTTTATTATAACCCTCCATAGCATCGGCTAACCAAACGTGGAATAAGATTTGAGCACTTTTACCCATGGCTCCAATAAGAATAGAAAGACTCAAGAAGGTAGATAAGTAAGGGGCAGAGCTTAGTAAAATTAAATCGTACTCTAAAGAACCTGTGTGCCACCATACCCATAAAACACCCCACAGAAGTAATCCGTCGGAAACACGGTTGACTAAAATAGCTTTTTGAGCGCTTTTTACAGCGGATAAACGATGGCTCCAGTAGCCGATTAATAAGTAGGAGCATACGCCAATCATTCGACTATACATTAAGCCCCACTGCAGGGACCCACTGGTGACCTAGTCTGTAGCAATTGAACACAGAACAACTGACGGTCTTGTGAGCTAGATAATTGCCAACGCAATTATCATAGGATCGGTGAACGCGCAGCGTTCACCGATCCACTCCGGTAAATTCTCGGAGTGTTAGGCTAATTTTAACCGTTTTCACCAGTGTTGCCTTCAATGTGATTCGTCTTTCCTGGCTCTGCACAGGGAACCCCCGGTTGCCAGAGGCAACCGGGATTTCCTGAACGGATTTGCGGACTGAGCGAATGTCGTATATCAATAAGGATGGGTGAACGGGTAGCGTTCACCCATCCTTAGGCTATGGAGTGACTTCGTCACTCCTTAATAAAAAACGTAAAACGTATTTTATATCGATTATGTTGACGGACGAAGTCCGTCCGTCAACTAATCCTATGATATATCCATACGGTATTTATCATCTAACCGATCGGATGCGGTTTCTTGCCATGAATCGATACTCACATTAATGTAAACTCCCGTCGGAGTCACACGTTTAGTTTACTTGGGTTAGAGTGAGGAGAACCTCAATACTGTAACCAAAGCAAATCAACCCAAATCTGTCATATTTGCTCGGAGGACCGAGGAAAGAACACTCTGTACAAAATTTACTACGTAAATTTTGTTAAGATCAAGGAGAATTCACAAAGTGAATTCCCTCCGATCGACCGGGCGTCTCTTCGCGATCGCCAGAAAATTTCTTTAAAAAGAAATTTTCTTCAGTCTAGAGTTTTCGAAGAAAACTCTAGACTCGTCGAATCGCGTACGCGATTCTAGACTAGTCCATTCCTTGACGTAACAAAAGTCATACAAATACTGTGTTTGTTGCTACTCATTACACGTAGTGTAAGAGTTGTTTTGGGCGACCGATAGATAGATTCTATCGTTTGGCTTACGATTATATATCATAAGGATGGGTGAACGCGTCGCGTTCACCCCATCGATAGCGTGAACGCTATGCGTTCACGAATTC
Organism: Chlamydomonas applanata; assembly: GCA_001662365.1. Lineage (NCBI taxonomy): Eukaryota > Viridiplantae > Chlorophyta > Chlorophyceae > Chlamydomonadales > Chlamydomonadaceae > Chlamydomonas > Chlamydomonas applanata. The sequence goes on from BDCZ01001120.1 coordinate 4,988, forward strand.
TAACGACTAAACGAGACTTGATTAGACTATTTAACAAAGCGGAACTTGTAATCACAGGAAGGCAAAAGATAAGGCTTAACTAACGCGTGAAGTGTGGGGACAGAACGTTTCCAAACGCGAATATAAGAGAACTTGCCCTCACGTTGCACATTTGCCTTTAACCCGTATAACTCGTTTAATAACTCACATAGGATTAAGTTTTGATCCTCAGAAAAGGAGTGGGAGCTTATCTTAAAACCACCATCTCGCATCCCACTACCGTCGCCCATTAGCCATACGGCTAGAGCAAACGGTGTTAGATATTGACTTAACTCAGGACTGATTGAAAGACTTCGTCTTTCAATCAGTCTAGGATCGCTCCGCGATCCGACGAGTCGTCGAGTTTTCGAAGAAAACTCTAGACTAGTCTAGAATCGCGTACGCGATTCTAGACTAGTCGATCGGAGGTAAAATTCCGAAGGAATTTTATCCTCGATCCTTTACTTGGCAGCACTTTAATGTTACCATTTGCGGTCGACTTATACCATCTAATGTAGAAAGAGGTGAAGCTTGCGAAACTAAATGTACGAATTTGATAATACACCTCGACATTCTTACGACGACGCACTAAGGGCTCACCTAACTCATTACGATCTATATAGCCTAAACCGTAAAGGAGTGTGAGGATCATTTCCATTACATCCTTATATCGAGCGACCTGAGAGATGCCTAAGCGAATACCTTGGCCGTGTTTCTCAAGCCAGCCGTCCCCAAGTAATAGTCCTACTAGAAGTTGCTTAAACAACGAAGTATGTAACCCAAAGCGTTTTACAGCTGGGACACGAGGACTGAAGAAAGAACGCCTTGCGTTCTTCCTACAGTCGATCGGAGTGATTTTGTCACTCAATCCTTTGTAGAAAAAATGTCTGTGAATACAACAGAAACCGCCGAATAAATAGTCACCATTAGGGCATTGGCGCGGAATACCCTCCCAGCCAACTAACATCATGATTAAGTTCTCACTACAAACTAAAACAACCATGAAGAAAGTGAATAAAGACAAGTAAGACATAAATAAATTTAAGTGAGGATCACTACGCATGTAAACTACGGCATAACAATGAACAGCACAACTAACAGAAGTGACTGTTAATAACATGTGAGCTGTATATAAATCAATATAGACTGCCCAAGTAACGTTAAAAGAACCGACAGTAAACCAATCGCCAAATAAATTAATAAAAACCTCGCAAGAACCCAACGCCACCTCATACCAAATTAAGGCACTAGAAAAAAAGGCCACAAACAATAGAGCAATGCTGCAAACAGCAGAACCTCGATGACCAATATTACGGGCAATCATGGAACCAGAGATAAAACTACTTAGGAAAGTAGAAACTAAAGGAAATAAAAACATACCTTTTAAAGGACTGAATATACAAAATTAACTACGTAAATTTTGTTCAGATCGAGGGTAAAATCCCGAAGGGATTTTACCTCCGATCGACCGGGCGTCGCTTCGCGATCGCCAGAAAATTTCTTCAGTCTAGAGTTTTCTTCGAAAACTCTAGACTCGTCGAATCGCGTACGCGATTCTAGACTAGTCCACACCTTAAAGCACAAATGGCTTAATTAAGAATAACGGTAAGAAAATAAGTAAAACAACGCAAGTAGATACTAGAGTAACACGAGAGTCGAGAGAGGTATATTGAGTAACAGTATTAATTCCAATAACACGTGTTTTGCTGAAATTTACGATGTTAGTATTAAAAGAATTGCTGACCCAGCTAACACTTTGAGAATTATTCCAGAATAAACGCAATACACGTAAATAGTATACTAAAGAAACTCCGCTACAGAATAAAGCGATCATTAAAATAAGATATAAATTGGATTGAGCGACTCCGTCGCTCCAATCGATCGGGGAGCCATTCTGGCTCCCGATCCTAAAAGAATTAGCGCTTCCTGTCAGACCGGCGATCGGAGTGACAAAGTCACTCGATCCAGAGCTTACCTCGACTGTGCGGTAGAAAATCCAGGCTTTTCCGAAGAAACCGGCCAACGGTGGAAGACCGGCTAGGCTGAAAGCGGCGACGGAGAACAAACGTTTATCATCAAGGTTCCATAATAAGATTTGGCTTACAATATAGATACCTAAATGTTGAAATAAAGAGTTGAATCCAGCTGTCTCTAAAGCCATTAACATCAAACCAATCTCGTTTACAGTACTGTAAGCAAAGACAGAGCGTAAAGCCGGTTGAGAATAAGCACCGAAGGAACCTAAAACAATACTAAAAATAGCAAATAAAATGACGCTGAAGTCAGTCCAAACAGTGTGGAAGCTAGAAACCCAAAAACCAAATAGGCTCAATTTTGGAGCAGTAGAAATATACATTAATAAACTACGTTTTACATTACTATAGATTTGTACGACCCATAAATGCAGTGGAGCAGCACCAAGTTTGAACATCATAGCACTTAGAATCATAAAGGTTTGTAAGGGGGAATTATCTAAACAACTACTAAAACTTAAAACGCTGCAGCCAGTTTGTAAATAGATTGTGCTGAACCAGAATAATAATACACCGGAACTAAAAGCACTCAATAAAAAGTATTTTAAAGCAGCCTCCACGCTAAAACTACTAGAGCCTTTATTATTTTGTAACCCACATAAAACTAAGAAGCTAAAATTTTGAGCCTCTAAAGCAATGTAGAAAGTCAATAAATCAACACTATGTAACATAAAGTAACTTCCAATGAAAGCGAATAAGAGTAATAGGACAGACTCAAAAGAATTGAAGCTATACATAATTACGAAAACTAAAATCGCCAATAGAATATCAATAGATACGGCAAAGTTGTCACTGCAACTGTCAACGTAGTATCCCAATACAAAGAGGATAGGGTATAAACGGCAGAAGAAGTAAACATCAGCTAAGTGAATATTAACGTTTCGCAAGCTAAACAAGCCATATACGATAATGATAATAAGACTTAATAAAGAGTCTAACTCAATTAAAGAACACCAAAACATCTATTTTAAAAACACAGGAGGACCGGTTGCAGCGGAAGCTGCAACCCGGTCGATCGCAGTAGAGAATCGTCTACGACGATTCTCTTCAACGAAGTCGCTCGATCCAAGGCTGGGTAACTAAATCATCCGGGCGACGACTGAGGAAGAACACAAAGTACAAAATTAACGTAGTTAATTTTGTTCAGATCGAGGGTAAAATTCCAAAGGAATTTTACCTCCGATCGACCGGGCGTCGCTTCGCGATCGCCAGAAAATTTCTTTATAAAGAAATTTTCTTCAGTCTTCTTCCTCAGTCTGAAAAGTTATAGACTCTTTTATATTTAATTAAAAAGATTAGAAAATATAATCAAAGCTGGCATATACACTAAACAGAGCTAGACTAAGAGGTAAAAGAGCCTTCCAACCTAAACGCATAAATTGGTCATAACGATAGCGGGGTAAGGTTCCACGCACCCATACAAAACCAAAGAAGATAGCGGTTAATTTGAACGCGGAGAAACCCCCTAAGAAGTAAATGGAAGCTAAAGCAGACATTACAGCCATATTAGCATACTCGGCAATGAAGAACAGGGCAAAGCCTAAAGAAGAGTACTCTACGTTGTAACCGGCTACTAACTCAGCCTCAGCCTCAGGTAGATCAAAAGGTACGCGTTTCGTCTCTGCTAAAATACAAATTAAGAAAATAAAGCAGAGAGGTAATAAACCAAGTTGAACGTAATTAGAAGCATCACCGAAGTTTAAGGATTTCATACCGGTACTGTCAGTTAAGAATAAACTAATGCTTAATAAAGCAGCACCAAAACCAAGCTCGTAAGATACCATTAAAGCTACGGAACGTAAACAGCCTAAGAAAGCGTATTTACTGTTAGAAGCCCAACCGGCTAACATAACACCGTAAACACCTAAAGAACTAAGAGCCATTAAAACTAAACCTTGGAAGGCAGCGTCACTAATGAAGATACCACACCAGGAGATTTGGCTTAAGATAAAGCTAATCATTGGAGCAGCGGAGAAAGCACCGGAAGCACTGGACTCTGGTAAAACAGGCTCTTTGACCCCTAATTTAAGACCATCATAAAATGGTTGTAAAACACCACCGAATCCGGATGTTTGAGGACCCATTCGGCGTTGTAAAGAAGCCATTACTTGGCGCTCGGCTAAGGTAAAAAAGGCTACCGACAATAAAACAGGTACAGTAATTACTAAAATCGTAAGTAAAATCATTAGTTTTTAAAAACTGGGATAATGTGAATCGAACACATATTGCCGGAGCCAAAACCCGGAGTCCTGCCTTTAAACGATATCCCAAAAAGACAAACAGGACGATCGAGTAGAGAATCGTCGTAGACGATCGAGTAGAGAATCGTCGTAGACGATTCTCTTCAACGAAGTCACTCGGATCGATTACGTAAAAAGAAAATTCGTTAACGAATTTTCTAAAACACAGAGAGTAAAGGAATCGAACCCCTAACCTCCAGTTTTGGAAACTGATGCTCTACCGATTGAGCTAACCCTCTAATAAGACCGCATAATAGGTTGAGAAATGTGAGCTTTCTTATTTATATATAATGATTTAACTAATTTTAACTAATTTTAACTAATTTTTATTAACGAGCGGTTACGCGTAAAACAGGGAGTTGACTGAAGGTATGGTGAGCTGGAGTAGCAGGTAAGAGCCACTCAAGAGTAGCGGCAGTTTGTGGGGTAACAGCTACTTTGTCTTGTGGAATTACAGCTACAGGACCAGCTAATAATAATAAGCTGAGGAAGGATACGATAGAACCGTAAGAGGCGAGACTATTCCAACCAGCGAAACAGTCGGCGTAATCGAACATGCGGCGTGGCATACCGGCTAACAGGTACGGTATTAGTCGTTGTTTACATACTCTAATTTAAAAGTTTTTTTATACAATTTACCGGATCGTAAAACGGCACTAAGATGACTACGTTGAGTTCCAAAAAAATCGGCGCAAGCGGAGACAGAATCAAAAACCCGCACATTACCCGTAGTAACATTTGTTACTGTAATAGAACGCGACATTGGGTTGTTGACACCGGTTTTATCCTTCGTTTGTTGAGCTAAAAACGCGGCAGCTTTTGGTTTTCCGTACATTGGGTTATTCTCACCCATAAAATGGATCGAGTGACTTCGT